>VZTV01080897.1:36107-51308 GCA_013400875.1 Anhinga rufa
TTTCCTTGAGGGCCAGATACTGACGTTTTCAGTGTCTCTTAGCAACTGCCTCCACATCTCTGAGCAACAGGAGAGCGGGATGCAGAGCCGCCAGAGCGATGGAGACGGCGGAGGGTAGAGATGCCCCCGCCCCAGGGACACCCCGGCTGGGGGGACACGCACCCAAGTGGCCAAGGCATCCGGGTGGGATGGAGCGGGAAGAGGGGTGGCATCCTGTCCCCCCGCCACGGGCTTGGCCGGTCCCCAGCTCTCCCCGCACCCCCCAGCCCCGGGAAGCATCCCCCGTGGGATGGGGTGAATCAGGGTTTCCCGGGCTCTGAAAACAGAAACAAATTACGTATCGGCAGAGGGGAAAAATAAGGCAGCCTGGCTCAAACCAGGAGCGACGTAATCGTCTGTTTTCACCCCAGTGCACCCAGGCCGCAGGGACCCGCTGGCCCAGGGGGGTTGCAGCGGTGGTGGCTGCAGCAGGGACGACTGCATTCCCATTTAAAAGCTTACCTAACCCGGCACACAAAACCCCCTCCGGCCTGCTATAATCTGAAACGTGGGGTTTTTATTTCCCTGCTCGCAGACCTGGAAAATGCCTCAGGTTGACACTGATTGTTTTGCTGCACACAAGCTGAAAAATTCTGTTTCCCTTCTCCTTTTGGATGTGGAGGGGATGAAGCGGGTTTTAGCAAGCTGCCCTCCTCCCCACGGCCGGCTTTCTACCACGAAAACAGCCCTTTCGGATCACAAGGATGCTCATGTTTTGCTCTGGAAACATTGCAACACCACGGCTATGGAATTTTTGGAAAGGAGGCACTTTCAAAACCCACCCTGCCCGCATTTGGGGTGGGGGCTTTCCTTGATTTAATTTTCTCCTGCTGTTTTCATGGAGTTGCTCCTTTTCCCAGCTGAAACCGCTGGCCCGGGGGCTGTTTGCTCCCCACGTCCCACAGGAGGGCTCCTCCTCGCCGCGGTGGCTTGCAGCCAAACGGCGTGCGGCCGCCTCTCCCCGTGATGGGTATTAATTGGTGCTGCTCGTAGCCTGGGCTCCCAGCAGGCTTCAAGGGAAACTCCAGGAGCCAAATACATCCAGACATCCCAGGAGCCAGCTGCAGCTCAGACAGACACATAATTAGAGATAAGACCCAAGCCTGGCTGCAGATCTGTTCCCGGCATCTATTAGCACCGAGTTTTTTTCCCCACACCCCCCCCCCCCCCCCCCCCCGGGATTTTGGGCTACGTTGGCAGCAAATAAACTAGCAAATTACCCCGCCTGGGGCTTGTTCGCAGCCTCCCTCCGGGCCAAGCAGCGCAGCAGGGCTCGGCTGGCGGCCCTCTCACAGCCACGGGGACATGGGCACACGGCCGTGGTGGCTGGGCAGCATCCCTGAAGGAGCTGCAACCCGCTCTCCCGGAGCTGGGCTTGGTATGCTCGCCTTTGGGGTGGGAGGGAGCCCAGGCTGCCCTCCACCAGCTCGCCCACGGAGACCCCCTGCGAGAGCCCAGCCCCATCAAATCCGCATTTCTGGGACAAGATTGCAGGCAGGAGAGCGCTAGCTTTTTGGATGAGCGCTCTGAGCTTGCTTCCAGCCCCCCTTTTCAGTTTTTCTTCCCCCTGCCCTTTCTGGGGGAGACATTGGCAGTAAGGCAGCCCCCTCTCCTGCAGCTGACCCTCCGAGGCAGCCACCAGCCAGGCTCACCCCAGTCCCCAGGAGCCTGGGATGGCTCCAAGGAGCCTGGCTCGATACAACTGCCTTATATTCAGGGCTTTATCTCTTTCAGGGCAGGCAGCATCCGATAGCCCCTTTGTTTGATCTGTATGCATTCACGCTTTGGAGAGGAGGAGGAAGGAGAGGAAGGGTAACATTTCTTCTGATGGGTGGTCAAAGCTGTTGGTCACAAACAGGGGCTCTGCTGGCCTCCTCGGCACGTCGGCCCGCAGCACAGCTCTCGGTTTGCAGCCCGAAACGGCGGCAGGACACATGGCTCATGTTTAGCGCAGCACCCTCCTGACCCGGGTGCGGGCTCTCACACCCCACAGCCAGGCGGATTGGCTGCGGAGATGCCTGGGGCAGTGCCTCCGTCTGTCAAAAGAAAAAGGTTTTACCGTATCCACCTCCACTGCCGGCACCCGGGCATGAAATGGGGCTGCAGGTGACACCGGTGGCCATATGTCTTCCTGTGCTGGGGAGCAATGGGGAGAGCCGGAGGAGGGCTCAAGCGCACCACGAGTCCTCTCGTGGCCCCTGTTGCAAGTGTGCCCAGGGGTTTCACCAGCCACCGGCTTTTGCCGGAGGACCGAGGCTGGCTGGCGGCGCAGCGGAGGGCTGGGGTTGCAGGCAGGGGCGAAGCAGTGCTGTTTCAGGCTGCCAGCAAGGCCCTATCCCCAGGCTGGTGCGAGCAGCACCCGTCAAACCACAGCCCCGAGTTTCCCCTGTGCGGCAGGAAGTTCACAGGAAGGGCAGCCGGTGAGAGTCGTGGGCCGAGGCTGCGTAGAGCAGCCGTCGGAGCACCGCGCGGCCCCGTGTCCGGCGTCAGGCGCTGCCATCAGCCCGGGGCTGGGGCCCAAGTCCCTCGCAGGTGATGCTGGGCAGACCACGAAGCAGGGCGAGCACCCGTCCACCCCGTGAAACCTCGCCACACCCACGATGCGCCCAGCTTCTGCGCCAGCGTACTTAATAAAAGCAGCGTCGAGCAGGACTGGCTTTCAGTTTCCCCAGCATCACTCTTAATTCATTAGACCAGTCCTTAACTTTTTTATTTTGAAAAAACGCTCCACAACCATTAATGAGTTCGCACTAACTTAACCTGAATGGCATCACTATGTGATGGGTAAAACCCAGGGAAACGGGAGCGTGCCAGGATCACGGCAGCAATAGGGCTTCATTTGACTTCCTTTTGGGTATTTCTCCATCAAAGATAGATTTTTCCTTTGGCTGACACTCTTTGTAATTACGTGGCAGAAATCCCAAACCTGAAGTGGCTTTTGGACTGGAGCATGGCGCGTCCATGTGTGGGAGACTGAGTTGCAGAGTGTTTGTCTCAAAGGACTGCTTATCTGATCGGGAAACCCCTCTGGGTGCTGGATACCACTGCTGGGACATGTCCTGCGGAGAACGTGCTGGGCCACGGCAAGCACGCCGGCCTGCTGGGAGCATGCGCGGCACCATGCACAGCATTTGGCCTCGTTTGTGTCTTAACCTCGCTCTTGGGATCATACCGAACCTCCTCCCGAAGCTGGGTCGGGACCCCACGCCAAGGTGGGGTGTTACAGCTTCGAGATGCTTTGCAGGTTCTGCTCTTGTGGGATGTGTCTTCGCGCTGCCCGGGGCCCCGCTGCGGTGAGGGCGGCTGGAGCTTTCCCCCTGGGACGCACCGGTTCTTCTCTGCAAACACCACCGACATCAGTGCCGCTGTGCAGGGAGGAGCTGTAGGTGGGGCAGCGCCTGCTCTCGGTTTCTTTTCACACCCTGCACGTTGTCAACTCCGGCAAAGTTGTTTCAGAGGCATTTTTGCAGCTTCAGTCTGAGGAAGAGTTGGGTTTTTTTTGCTTTGCACCTGCGTACTCCTGCCTGCGCCTCGCTCCGGGCCGCAGAAGCGTTTCCTGGGGGGAGCTCGGCCACCTCACCCCCACCCAGCCATGCCCTGCCTGTGGTGCCGGATGCATTTGCCATTTGCCGGAGAGGCTGGCTCCCTGCAGAAGGGCCATGAGCTGGCAAAGCAGCTCATGGCTGTTTGCTTACGGCTCGTTCTCATCACCAGGAGTGAGCAAACAGCGGTGAGGGATTGCAGCCCAGATGCAGCCTGACTATCACCCTCGGGGCTGCTCCTCAGCCTGCCCCTGCCCCTGGCAGCAGCTCTGGCGGATCCCGCTAGATTTTAGGTCTGTTACGCATATGGCAGCCTGAGTTTTTTAAGCTTTCTGCTTGACCAAAACGCCGTGATGTGACCCATTCCCACCGCAGGACCCTGCTGCCTGTTTAAGTCCCCAGGGGAGAGCAGAGCCACCTCCACCATCTGGTAAAGCGCGTGGTGGGCTGTGGGCCAGAGCCTTGCCTGGAGGTGGGACACCAGAACCGACGTTTGGCTCCATGGCAGGATGAATTTCAAGGAGAAGCGGCAAAAGCCACCACCTACCCTTGAGCTGGTCTAGCCTCGGCTGTTTTGGCTCACCGGCATGTCCCAAACTGAGCAGGACTTGCCAGCAGCTGAGCCACCTGAGAGGGAAGGAAACAGCAGCACGCTTCGAAAGCGAAACTCTGCCCATACAGGAAATTGGAGAGCTCGAGCTCACTGTCTTGGTTTTGCCCATTCGATGAAAGTCTCCAGCCGTCCCTGCAAACCCATCTGGCTCGGCAGCGCTGCTCAGTGGCTCCCACCCAGGCTGAAGCAGCCTTGCCCTGGAGCAGGACCAGCTGCCCGGCTGTCACCCTGGTGGGACACTGGTTTTTCTGGTGGGGACACGGATGTCCCTGTGGGCATATGGCTCTCCTGGTGAGGACACTGATCTCCTGGTAGGGACACAGCTCTCCTGGCAGGGGATGTGGTGAGGATGGTGCGCTCCTGGTGAGGACATTGCTCTTCTGGTGGGGTCACTGTTCTGGTAGGTGCACTGCTCTCCTGGTGGGGCCGTCACTCTGCTGGTGGGGACATTGCTGTCCTGCTGGGGCCACAGCTCTCCTGGTGGGACATTGCTTTCCTGTGGGGACATTGCTGTCCTGGGGGGACATTGCTCTCCTGGTGGGGCCGTCACTCTGCTGGTGGGGACATTGCTGTCCTGGTGGGGACATTGCTCTCCTGGTGGGGCCACAGCTCTCCTGGTGGGCCACAGCTCTCCTGGTGGGACATTGCTTTCCTGTGGGGACATTGCTTTCATGGTGGGCCACAGCTCTCCTGGTGGGGACATTGCTGTCTTGGGGGGACATTGCTCTCCTGGTGGGTCCAGCTCTCCTGGGGGGGACATTGCTCTCCTGGGGGGCCACAGCCCTCCTGGTGGGGACATTGCTTTCCCAAGAGGGACACTGCTCGTATGGTGGGACATGGCTCTGGCAAGGGTTTGGTGGCAAGCCCCTGGACCGCTGCCCTGCGGCTCCTCGTGCTCATGCTGGAGGGGATGGTTTGGGCTGGGGGAGCAGGTAGGGGTACAGCAGGCAGGGTTTGGGGGCAGCCAGCCCCACAGCCCTGGCCCCCGGGTAGTGGAGCAGGGAGGATGAGGCTGGGGACAGTGGAGGCACAGGTCCCCCGGGGCAGAGACAGCATGACCAAGATGGGGCTGGGCTGTGGGGCTGGGGAGGCTTCTTGCAGGACGTTTCCCCCAAACCTCGTCCCCTCATCATAGGCACAGGTCCATGTGTTAGCTGGGCATCAAGGCTCTCCCCATGGGGGCACAAAGCTGCAAGAACCGTGCCCCGAGCAGAGCCCCTGCTGTGGAGCCACTGCCCCGGGCAGTTCCCGCTGGGGAGCTGCTGCTCCAGGCCCTGGAAAACCTCTCTGAGCTGGATTTTAAAAAATTTCGTGATGTGCTGGCACACGGAAACCTGTGGGGCAGGAGCTGCATCCCCTGGGGGCGGCTGGAGAAGGCCGACTGGATGGATACGAAGAACATCATGGTGCAATTCTACGGTGGGGAGACTGCCTTGGACGTGACAATAGCCGTCTTTGAGCACATCCAGCTCCGCAACGCCGCTGCCCAGCTCCAGGAAAGCAGAGAGAAAGGTGGGAAGGCTGAGAGGCTCTCTGATGAGTGAAGCATCCCGCAGGATTCCTGGCACTGTGTCCTGGGTCTGCAAGAGCCTGTGTTTGGGGCCAGGAGGATGCTACCGAAAGGGCGGTGGGTTGGGGGTCCCCATGGCAGGGAGAGGGGGGCTCCTCCAAGGAGGAGGAGGTGGGAGAGGATTTGGGGGTGCTGGGGGCTCAGTGATGCTGCCCACTAACACCCCTTTCTCTTCCAGCGCTGGGGCCTGGTCTGCTGCCTGGTTCGTCATCATTAGGTAGGTGAGGGCGGGGAGAAGCATGGGGGGCTCTTCTGCTGCTTGCCCCGTGGTCCACAGACATGTGAGGTGACCTCCCACCCTTCCAGATTACCAGAAGAATTATAAAAAAAACATATGCCAGATATACAGCCGCATAAAGGACCAAAATGCCCGGGTGGGTGATGATGTGAGCCTGAATGCCAGGTACTCAAAGCTGGTGATCGTCAACAAGCACCGTGATGAAGAGCAACGGGAGCACGAGATCATAGCCATGGGACAGAGGCACGCGGAGATCATGAAGGAGCAAGCCAGCTCCTCCATTACTGTTGGCGACCTCTTCAAGCCCGGCCCTGATGGCTGGATCCCCAAGGTGGTTGTGCTCCTGGGAGCCGCGGGCGTGGGCAAGACGATGACAGCCAGGAAGATCATGCTGGACTGGGCGTCCAACAGCATGTTTGCAGAGTTTGACTACGTCTTCTACATCCACTGCCGGCAGGGCAACCTCCTCACCAGCCAGGCCAGCATGGCTGACCTCATCACACAGTGCTGTCCCAGCAGCTCGCTACCGCTCGCCAAGGTGCTACAGGAGCCAGAGAGGCTCCTGTTCATTATCGATGGCTTTGACGAGCTCTGCTTTTCCTTTGATCGACCCCAGTCTGAGCTGTGCTCCCAGCCCTGGGAGCAGAGGCCGGTGGAAATCATCCTGAGCAGCCTCTTCCGCAGGAGGCTCCTGCCTGAGAGCTCCCTGCTCATCACCACAAGGCCGGCCGCCCTGCAGAAACTGGGCAAGTGCCTGGAGTGTGAGCGCTATGCTGAAATCCTGGGGTTTTCAGTGGCGGAGAGGGAAGAGTATTTCTACAAGTTTTTCAAAAACGCAGAGCAGGCGGCCGCTGCTTTCAAGTTCGTCAGAGGGAACGAGACACTCTTCACCATGTGCCTGGTGCCCATCGTGTGCTGGATCGTCTGCACTGTCATGAAGCAGCAGCTCGGCCGCACCGGGGGTCTTGCCCAAAGCCCAAAGACGACGACAGGGATCTACATCCTCTACCTTTCTGCCCTGCTCCAGTCACTGAGTGGCCGGCTGAAGCGAGGCATGCCCAGGGTGCTCAGGAGGTTGTGCTGCCTGGCAGCTGATGGTGTCTGGAAGCAGAAGGTCCTCTTCCAGAAGAAAGAGGTGCAGGTGTATGCGCTGGACCAGCAGGAAGCCCTCCCACTCCTTCTCAACGAGCACCTCTTCCAGAGGGACATCTCCTGCATCAGCACCTACAGCTTCATCCACCTCAGCTTCCAGGAGTTTTTTGCAGCGCTCTTCTACCTGCTGGAAGATGAAGGGGAGGAGCAGGAACTCCCCGCCGGTCCCACCAGGGACGTGAAGAAGCTGCTGGAGAACTACGGCAACTCCAGGAACTACTTCATGCTAACCGTGCGGTTCCTCTTCGGGCTCTTGAATGAGGAACGCATGAGGGAGCTGGAGGAGGAGCTGGGGTGTAAAATCGCACCCAGGATTACGCAGGAATTACTGGCATGGCTTCAAAACAGCCAGAAAATGGCTGCAGCATCTCAGACAGAGGAGAAGGCAGTGATTCGCGAGCTGGAGGTCTGCCACTGTCTGTATGAGCTCCAGGATGAGCGTTTTGTAGTGACCGCCTTGGATCCTTTCACAGGGGTGCACCTACGACGGCGCAACCTTAACCACTTCGATCAAATTGTCCTTTCCTTCAGCATAAAAAACTTCCCCAAGCTGGAGTCGCTTGACCTGGGGCACTGCTCCTTTCTGTGGGACGATGCCGAAGACAGCATGGGCCCGCAGCCGGCCAAGCAGGTGTGTCGGTGAGTAAGGTCCCAAGCTGCAAAGCAGCAAATCCCTAAAGAGCCCAAAGAGCTGTGATGACCCCTCAGAGGCACCTGGGGCAAGGCTGATCCTCCCACCCCACCGGGCACATTGGCAAGGGCTTACAGGTGTGACCTGGGGACACAGCCAGCGGCCAAGGAGCAATATTGGAATGGGGATAGAAATAGGAATAGAATAGAGTAGAATAGGTACAGGGATAGGGTAAGAACAGGGGTATGATAGGAATAGAATAGGAAAGGAATAGACTAGGATAGGAATTGAATAGGAGGAGGGGTAGGAATAGGAACAGGATGCATCTCTTCCTTTGTTTTCAGGGAAAAACAGCAAGAGGAGGGGAAGCAGTCACCCATCCACCTGCTTTGTCAAGCCTTGGAAAAATCAGGCTGCAAGTTAAAGACATTAAGGTACATTGCTCTTTGCCGGGTGAAACAGGAAAACGAGCAAACCCCAGCCAGCCTGGCTGAGTCTCCTCGCTGCACGGGGAGGATCAACCACGTGCTGCCGCGGCTCGCTGCACGGTGGGACGGGCTGTTCTCCTGCTCCCAGGAGGCCATCTGTGAAGACCAGCTGGGTTTGCGGACAGCATCAGCGGTGGCTATCTCAGCGAGGGGTTGCTTGGTGTGTCCGCACGGCAGGGCAGCTGTGCCGAGCCCCGTGGCTCCTCTCCACATCTCTCTTGCAGGTTTGATCAGTGTCAGCTCACAGGCGCCTGCTGCGGGGCTCTGGCCTCTGTTCTCAGCACAAAACCCACCCTGATGGAGCTGGACCTGGCTGGGAATGAAGACCTGAGGGACGGCGGCATGAGGTTGCTGTGTGAGGGGCTGAGACGTGGCGCCTGCCGCCTGCAGGAGCTGCGGTAAGGGACATTGCCAGCGCCGGGAGGCTGCAGGGCCACTTGTCTCTTTTCCTTGTGACCCTGGAAGAGGGAGGAAAAAAGAAAAAAATTTTTACAGCAAGGGTGGTGAAGTGCTGGCCCAGGTTGCCCAGAGAGGTGGTCAAAGAGGGAATCTCTCTGAAACTTCAAAAGTAAGGAGGATTAGTGTCACCCATTCAAGCAATATTAATTGTTTGCCCCCAGACCTTTACTCCCTGGTTGAGCAGATGCTGTCTGGTCGCCTTACCTCTCCATTCCCACGCTCCGGCACAGTGGGATTGCTGCCGGGTAATGCCTCACGGCTGCACTTCAGCACGTTGTCCCCTAGAATTTGTGGATTTGGGTTGTGTTTTGCACTCTGGAGCGCGTTCTTGCTGCTCTCAGCATCACTGTTCCTGGGGATGCTGAACAAGGAAACTCAGCAGCAAACACCAGATACAGGCGTGCTGGCTTTGGGAGAGGGCAGTGAGATGCTCCCCTGTCTTTGGGAGCCACCTCCGTGCCCGGGCTTGGGCAGGGGACACTGGTCAGGTCTCCTCCAGCCTGGGGCGATGGAAAAGAGGGCGGCAGTAGCAGTGGGCAGGCAGCCTCACCACCATCTCTCCTGCAGGTTGGGCTGCTGCAGCCTCACAGCTGCCGGCTGCAAGGACCTCGCCGACGTGCTGGGCACCATGTCCCACCTGGAGGAGCTGGACCTGAGTGACAACCCCCTGGAAGACAGCGGCGTGCAGGAGCTGTGCGGGGCACTAGGCTGCAACATTCAAAAGCTCCGGTACGGAGCGTCGGGCTGGTGGGGCCCGCTCTGCGGCTGTTGCCAGCAGATGCTTTTAGGGCATGAGCGAGGGCAGCGGTGGCTGTGGGGCCAGGTGTACTGCTCTGCCCTTGCTGCGCCACATTGCTCCCCCTGAGCTGCGCTAATTAAACAGCCTGACCACATCCCTGGGCTCAAAAAGCAGTGGGTGGTTTTTGGAAAGAAGTGGCTGCCGGGGGGAGGTGAGCCCGGCTTAGCCACGGCACTGTCCCCCGCACAGGCTGTGGCGGTGCTGCCTGACAGAGGCGAGCTGCGGGGCTCTTGCCGCGGTGCTCCGCACCAGCCCCAGCCTGAAGGAGCTGCACCTGAGTGACAACGAGCTGGGGGACGGAGGCGTGCGGCGGCTGAGCGAGGGCCTGCGGGATCCTGCCTGCCAGCTGCAGACGCTGAGGTGAGGGGCTGCCGGGGGGCGTCGCTGGGTGGGCCCCAAGAGCTTCTGCAAGCGGGATGTCTGCAAGTCAAAAATAGACAGCAATTACTGTCTAGTGCTCGGAGGATGTAACGCGCTCCTGGGCTACACAGGAGCTGGCTGCCCTCCTAAGACCTGCAGGACAAAGGTGATGTGCCGTCTTTCACCAGGGCCACCACCACTGTGACAGCTCTGGTTTTCCCATCTGCTTTTAAACTTGAGCTTTTTACCCACTTTTCCTCTGGAGCTACGAATGAGCCCCGTTTCAGCCATCCTACAAACACAGGTAGCAGAAAGCCAGGCAGGAGAATAGGCTGCAGAGAGGCTGCGCAGCAAGAGTGGTAAAAATTGAGTCAGTGGCATTTCCCAGGGCTTGGGCAACATCTCCCCACCTGCACAGACCCCCTGGGAAACGGGGTCTGGGTTTGCCTGGTAGAGGCACCGAAGGCAGAGTAGCTAACGGGGTGGTGAGCAGCCCCTTTGCTCTGAACAGTGTTGGAGCCAGAGAGGAGAGAGATGGGTGATTCAGCCCTTCAGTCTGGCAGTGGTTTTAAGCTCCTGAGCTCCAGTAGTGATGCTGAGCCAAGGGGAGGGGGCTGCAGTGCCCCTGGATGGGAGACGTGCCCCTGCTGAGGCAGGTGGCAGCTTCTAGGTCCCAAAGGACCTGAGAAACCCCTCACCACTAGCTAGTGCCTTCAGGGGGCTGAGGGTGCTTCCCCACACCTGTAACTACAGGAGTCAAAGAGGAAAAACCTGCAAGATTTGGGAGGAACTACAAAAGCGAGGTTCCTTGAGAGAGGGGGCAGTTTCTCTCCATTGAGATGTTCTCCTCCCCATTGGTCCCGGGGCAAAGGTGCAGTCAGCGTGGACAGGGGCTGTGGGCACTGTCCCCGCAGATCAGCGGGCTGCCAGAGCAGGCATGACGATGCCCCTCTCCTTCGCCTGTCCCCTGCGCAGGCTGTGGCGGTGCCGCCTGACGGAGGCGAGCTGCGGGGCTCTCGCCGCGGTGCTCCCTGCCAGCCCCAGCCTGAAGGAGCTGCACCTGGGCGAGAACGAGCTGGGGGACGGAGGCGTGCGGCGGCTGAGCGAGGGCCTGCGGGATCCTGCCTGCCAGCTGCAGACGCTGAGGTGAGGGGCTGCCGGGGGTTCCCGGGGATGGGAGGATGCTCTCTGCAGGGACCATATGCTGCTCCCCTGATGAGTCTCCTTATGGCTGGTCACCTTCCCTCTCCAGGGCAGTTTGGACATCTTTGGGTGGGTGCCAAGAGCTTTGATAGGCAGGGTGCTAACAGCTTTAAAATATAAAATTATTTATTTATTAGCTAGATGAGATTATTTATTATCACCCAGATAAGATAAATAGGATTTAAAGCTCTCCCAGATGAAGCAGCAGTACGCTCACTGCCCCAGCTGCAGTTATTCCATCCTCCGGCACATTTCAGGTGCATGTACATAGATGTTTGCTCCTGAAACATCACCACTGATCGTATTTTGTGGTTGTGAGATGCAATCAGGGGGCACCTCAGTCAGGAGGAAGCCCAGTCCTGCCCTTGCCCATCTGAAGGAATGTTCCCCATCCTGGGGAGATTATATCCAGCCTCAGAGACCTCTCAGGAAGCCTGGAGCAAGGTTTTGGAGCAAGTTCCCCCTGGAAGCTATTTCCAGGCATCCAGAAGACCTGGGGTGGGTGGATAGCAGCACAGGGAATACTTTTGGCCATGAAGGACTGTGCAGGAAATGTCCAAACATCTCCTTTCTCCAAACGTCTCCCTGGCAGCCTGTGGCAATGCCGACTCACCGGCGCCTGCTGCAAGGATCTCTGCACCGTGCTCGGCGCCAGCCGGAGCTTGCGCCATCTGGATCTGAGCGAGAACAACATAGGAGATGGCGGCACGCAGGTCCTGTGCGAGGCGCTCGGCCATCCCGCCTGCTCCTTGGAGAGGCTATGGTAAGGGACTTTCGGCTCCTCTGGCCACGGGGCTGCTTGCCGCGGCTACTGGGGCAGACCAAGTGCGAGGTGAGCCTCCCCATGCCACGGCCTCCAGCCTGCCCCACAAGGTGGGAGAGTGCTTTCTGTGAAGCTACGGCCGCTCCAGGTGCCCTCCTCCAAAGGTGTCTTGGGACGGCGAGGTGCTGGGCCGTTCGATCTGGAGAGCACTGCACCAGCAGCCGGAGCTGGCACTGCCCCCTGCCAGCTAGCAGGCAGCTGCCCTGCCGTTCCCCTGCAGCTCTGCCAGCTGCTCGCTTCTGGAATTCGTGTGATTCGACCTACCGCCCTCCTAAAGCAGTCGGTAGTGTCTCAGGACACGCTGCTAATGCACGGAACTCAGGGGGGATGCTTTGTCAGCCCCAGAGCAGGCAGCAGAGATGGTTGCTCCATGTGACAGCACCTTTCTTGCCTGAGGCTGGCCCTGCCGATGCCAACGCCTTGCCTGGTGTGGTGGGCAGAGGCAAGGCAGGGGCTGCCTTGACCCAGCCAAGTGAACGCTGGGATCACGGAGCCCAGCTCCGGCTGCCAGCGCAGGACCCTGCTGGGTGCCCAGTGCCTTGGTGGAGCTGTGGTTACCCAGCTGAGAAGGCTCCAAGGACCAGCCTTAGCCCAGTCTCCCCCATGCCCTCTGCTTGATGAAGCAGAAAGAGGCAGCTAGGACAGGGCCAGACAACACCAGAAATAACTCATACTGGCTGCTTTTTGTCCTTTTTTTTGGCTGTGCAATGTCATGGCCAACAGTCAGTAGTCTGGGTGGATTTCTCTTTCCTTTTCCTTTCCAAAGGCTGAAGAAATCTGGATTAAAAGAAGAGACGCTACAGAAGCTGGCTGCTCTCAGAGAAGTAAACCCCACGCTGACTATAGGATACATCTGAAAAGCTGGACTCGCTTCAGTGAGGGGCTCTGGCCTGGCGGCTCACTGACAGAGCTTGCACGTGTTAAGAGGGGATGAAGGGTCTGGGAGATGTTTCTTCTGTTTATGAGAAGGTGCTGAAAGCACCTTCCAACAGGCATGGGCAGGATCTGGCTGATCCTCATGAAGAGCATAGGGATTACCACTGGAGCTGAGGTGTGTTCGTGCGTTACAGGACCTCCTCCGAGGTCCTGGGTGGGTGGGAAGGACCAGAGCTGAGCCCGTAGGAGACCGGGGTGAGGCAATAGATGAATCTGAAACATCAGTGTTTGGTCCCCGGTGTTGGGAGTGCCCAAAACACACCTTGGCTGCAGAGATTTTTTATTTACTACTCATGGTTCAGTCACTGTGATTTGTATATTGATGAGGGTTTCTGTATTTCTGTCTGATCCCATAGTTTTCAAGATCTTCTCCCTCTCCATTTTGGCTATGAATTTATTGTGAAGAATGTTTGTATTATAGCCAGGTTAAATAAAGATCCCCTCAAAGAAATCTCATCATGCTGTAACATTTCCATTCACTCCTGAGTCAGCAGCGATGCCCCAGGACCGTCGAGGGTCTGGGCAGCCCCAGGGATGGTACCGAGGCCCGTGGTCTGGTTTCTCTCCCATTACAAGGAGCACCCCTGTGCAGCCGAGCAGAGAGTTGGATTAACGAAGCACAAATCTGTTTAAACCTCACGGTCGCTCAGGGGACGAGCGCAGTTCTCTCCATGGGTAAGAGCAATGCTTATTTTCCTCCCCTGTGACCCAGTTCTGGCTCTCGTCCCCAGTCCTGAGCTCCACATCCATGTCTGTGGAGGTGACACCCGGTCCCACTCAGCGCACAGCCCTCGTCAGAGCCTGCAGGCAGTGGGACCAGCAGCTCCCCTCCCCGGGCACTGGGAATGCAGAGGAGAAGCGGCAGTGCCACCTCCCAGCCTCGGGCTGGCGGCACCAGCCTGATGCCCGAACTGGGGCTGCGCAGGGGACCAGACCTCCCAGGTCCCTCTGCAGCCTGGCAGGACTCAGCCAACTTCTTGGCCCAACCAATTTCACATCCTCCCAAACTGCTTCATGGCTGTTGCCGATTACCTGTCCTGGAAACGCTCCGACAGCAGCGGTGGTTTTGGCAGGGGCCCTCCTGGGGACATCCTGCTCATTGCCAGAACATCAAGCCTGTGGTTTGAGAGGTGCTGCTTGCACCAGCGCGGGGCCGAAACAAACCCTGTTCATCCCTAAACACGATGCTGACTGACAGCTCCTGTTCCCTCCTGCTAGTAAACCTTGGTCCTCCCGCAGCCAGGCACCTTGAGCCAGCTCCAAATGAGATGCTGACCTCCAGCTCCCATCCTCTGCCAGGGTCTGGAAATCATTGCCTCCCTGGCAATGTCTAATGAGGTAATTTGAGGATTACTGCGAGGGACAGAAGCCAGCTGGCAGGGAACAGCCCGAGCCTGTGTTCAGGGGAGCCTGAAATAGCCCGAGAGAGCTCGGGGAAACAGGCAACACAAGAGCATCCCCGACAGTCTGCACCGAGGTGCCCACCAGTGCCATGGGACCAGCTGGACCCTGCTGCTGCCCTGGGGAGAGCGCTGTCAGTGCCTCCAAAACTTAGTGCAGTGATGATGAGGGGGCAAGAGCGCTCCTCATGGATACAGCGGTGATTGTTTGGGTCTGAGCATGTCCCTCCTCCAACAGGTTTCAGCCTCTTTCTGTAAAAAATAAGTCAAATGTGTCTTACACCTTACAAGTTATTCCTTTGGGTAGCACTACTGAGAGAGGCTGCAGGACCTGAGGGACACTGAAATCCTGGAGGGACCCAAGAGAGCCCAAAAGACACCAAGATAACCCGGAGAGCTCAGGGGCACCCAAGAGAGACCAGCCAGAAGAGTTACTGGGAGCCCCACAGACATCCAGTGGGACAATGACGGAGCCCAAGATGAGCAGAAAACCTGGGGGGACCCAGGAGTCAAGGACGATCTGGTAGCCAGGATGGAGCTCCTGGCAAGCAGCTTTAAACAGCCCTTAGCTGCTAAAGAGCTCCGCTCACACACTCCGAGCCGCTCTGGGCTTCTACAAAGCTCATTTCAGCTGCTGTCACCAGCTCTGCGGAGCTCAAAGCTTTCAAGACCCATCAAAAGCTCTAACTGCCTGCAAGGCTCTTTTGCTGAGGCACTCGCAAACTCTTCTAAACTACTCAAAACCCTCTAAGCCCATCATAAAGCACCACAAAACCACCCTGGCCAGCTTTAAACCTCCTCTGAATGGAGGTAAGCCACATTTCTGTATTCACTCTTGGCAGGCTGCACCTGACAGCCGGGGGAAGGAGACCTCATGGCACCAGCCCAGTGCTGGGGAGAGCACAGGGCTGCAGTGGGTAGGGACAGGGACCCTCCTCCTCCTCCTCC
>VZTV01080901.1:0-12412 GCA_013400875.1 Anhinga rufa
GAAACCAGGTGCAAATCAGTTGGTTTGTGAGCTCTAAAATTATTGGAACAGATTTTGCTACTTTGAGTCTGCTGAAGAGAAGACCATGACCACTGAATTGGTATATTCATCATTTATTTTGATGAAATATTGCAGATGGAAACCTCATCCCTTCAGCTGTTTACCCTAGCTGCCAAGACTGAAATCCTTGACCTGCCTTTCCAGAGCAATAAGGCAAGGCACTGGACCTTTTCACTGAAAATCACGTCCCTTGGAGTTAGAGTATACAAGTTGCTTGCTACTGAGCGTTGCTTACATGTTACCAATACACTCTGTGAGAGGCTGACTGCTTATTTCAGAAGACCAAAGACGGCTGATGAAAGAATTAGCTATAAAAAATATTCTACTTCACGCCGCTTGCATAATCCCACTCTTTTGGCAGATAAACCAACTGACCACTAACTCCACAATGTGGAGAGTTCTGACATGGAATATTGGACCTGATGGGCTGGGTTAAACAGAAAATATGCCTCGAGTTCAATGATTTTTGGTTCATAGAGAAATTGAGGGGGAAAACCTCAAAAACTGACAGAGGGAGTGCAAGTTTGGTCAAGCTGGCTCAGTTTGCAGCTAAATAAGGCTGTACAACCAATTTTCTCGACTAGTTGTTCAACAATCTCTGCCCAGAGTTAGAGCAACCCAGTTATCATATTTTTCTGCCCCAAAAGCTTGATATGTATTGAAAAAAAGAAAAGGAGAATGAAAGGGAAGAGGCAAAAGACACAGTTATCCNGTTATACCTGTTGGAGCTGTGCTGTTTTCCTCAGTTCTGACTAAAAGCAATGTTTTGCTTTTGGAATCCATAAGACTATCTTCTGCATACTGTATCCTTACTCTTCTGCTTCTTGTCTTGTTCATTTTGGAGGACCAGCTAATAGTACATGCTGGCACCTGATGGAATAGAGTTGGGATAGTTTGCTAAAAGCAGTTTACTGGCACCTGTACTGGTTACCACCTAAACCACTGCCCAATCTCCCCCTCCCCATCTTTATGATTTTCTTAACCCAGAGAATAAATCAACTCCCTCATGTACCACACACCATAGTTATAATTAATAGTTGTTATTTACAGTGCACTAAGTTCCAAGAAGAGAATTCCTAGAGTTGGATGAATGATCCAACTAATCCAGGAGGCTAATCCAGGAAGACAGATATGTAGCTCTTCATTTAAGAGCATTTGTGAGAACATAGTGTTAGAACAACAGGATATATTTGTGGGTTTACACAAGCAGACAATGCTTTTACAGCATCTTTTTCTCCCTTTAGTCCACCAGTTTTATCTAGGATGTTAACTTAAAAACAGTGTGTTTCTAAATAGTAATCTTGTTCTACCAATGAAGGTATTGAGTTACTATCCTAATAAATGTGTAATGCATTACTATGTTGTTGTAAACGGCAGAGCTAAAAGTGATTAATGACTTTGATTTCCCCACCTATGGTTCCAAGCCTCAGTTCTTCTCTCATCTGTAATTTATTCACTCTGCAACCATCAGATTAGTGTCATGTCCTCATATGTAAATACAGCTGTATATTGTGAGGGAATTCTAACTCTGGCAAATAAGTAAATGTAATGAATAAAGGCTAATGTTGTTGGTATGGTATGATTTTTCTCTTGAATGGGGACCTTGTTAAGCAGCTTTTCTTCTTGTGTTGGTTTCTCCACTGCTGCATAATAACCGACATATTAATTGGAATGAGGCCAAACTAGAAAGCAGAGGAGGAGATGCTTGCAATGTTTGTATCTGCAAGCATGTAAGGACCTTCTAGATGTCAGCAAGTGGCTGGCCTTCTTACTGTTTTGATTGTTGCTGTCCTACCTGATTTGAATGAATGAGAGGAAGCAGTGCACCTGTTTAATAATCATCTCGTCCCTTGGGTTGAAAGTTTGTCTCATCAAGGAAGTTGTTGCTTCCTTATTGTATTAGTCTGGCCCACAGGAAGGGAGTGCAGAGCTCTTCAAATCTTTCTGGTGTTCTTTGAGGTAATAACTAAAATTTCCTCAGGCCTGGAGATGCGAAGAGATACGTTCTTCATGCTTATGTCATATGTGTTTCCTCTCATCCTCCCTAGATTACAGGGTGTAGTAAAGTCTTTGACATTTTAATCTGAGACATTATTTAATGTGCATCTTGCTGGTAATGGTTATCAGCAGTGAGTTCATAGAACGTAGTTGTCTAAAATACACTCTAAAATAACTTTTCATCAGCCTTCCCCATGAGCTATGACAATCTGTGTACAAATTAAAACACTACAGAAACATAAATTAAGCCAGTAGTCTGTATTTGCAAAAAAAAAAATAATAAAAAAAATCCTTTTAAAATGTGTAATAAACACACCGTATCCTTCTGTTTACATTTTTCTTTGAATATAAAGTAGCCAAATGTATTCTTCAGCAGAGGGCTTCTGATAAAGTCTTAGGCTGGTGATGTTTAAGTAACCAAGGAAGGGCAAATTGAAAGGCAGGTTTTGTATCCCTGATCATTTTAGTTACTTTAGAGGTACCTACATCCAACATTCAACTAGAGAAGATAGTCACTTGTCTACCATGAAGAATGAATGAAGTCTAGCATATGGCAGATCTCTTTTTAATGCTCATTTACAAAGACAAATTTATGGTCTCATTTCAAAAGATTCTTAAAGTGGCTGAAACTCAATAGTCACAGTCAAGGTGCATATTCTCTATATGTTACGATATAGACAAGGACAAATGTTTGCTCTTTATTTTAACAGTATTCTTCGTGAGCTTGATTGCCTTCATCTGCTTTTGTCATCTTCTCCCCTCCTGAACAGATGACTTAATCCAAGTGATAATCTTAAATAATAAAGTTTACTGTAAAGGGTTAGCAAAATAAAGAATCCAAAAGACAACAGACCTTTTTGTGTTTTCTCTGCAGTCCCTTAGTCATGACTGGTGTCAGTAAGCACTACTAGACTCCCCCCAGACCCAACTCGCACGTACCTAGGGAGCTGGGGGTATGTTTTAGAGTTCCTTTATCTCTGCACCGGGGATACCTTTTGTCCATCTTTTGATAGTACTGTTTAATCCTGAGAGATTCAGTTCCATTATACAGCCCTAGACTTGGTGCATTTAGGGCAGAATCATTCATTGCTTTCTCGCATTTTATTCTGGTCAATGTGTTTTGATCAAATTGTAGATTGAACAAGGACTGTGAGATTTGACAAGGAAATTATTCTTATTCTTCTGGATATGCTGCAATATGAGGTCTATTAGGTTTAAACAGGACCCCTAGACACTTGTCTTTTTTTGTCCTTTTTATTTTCAGCCCATTCAGACTAGGTATTATGTTTAGTTTTGTAGCATCATTAATGCACAAGACAGCAGATTTTTGAAGCTTGGGGGTTTTGGCTTTCTAAGGGGAAACACTACTAACTTGCTTGATTGTTCCATGCCTGGCTTATGATTAACTGAAATGTCTTTGAACCACTTTTAAGCTGTTGTATATTACGTTAGAGACAAAGAAGAAAAAATCCAATAGAAACTGCTGTGAAGACTTGAAAAATAGGAATTTAAAATGGCACTAATATTAAAAAAAAATATCTGGTAGTTACTCTTAATTCTGTTACCAACAAGAATAGGGATTTTTATGCAGTTCTGAGCTAAGCTGATTTTGCATGTACTTCCAGGGGGTAAAAAAAATCACAGAACTTGAAACCAATACACAAAAACATTACTTCAAATGGAGGCTGAATCTGTATACAAGTAAAATCAGTACACAAGAAAAGGTTAGAATGGATGTTGGAATACAGCTTCTAGCATTTGTTGCTGTGATAATTGCAATAAATTGCTGGAAAATGTTCAGTGCAGTTATGGACTGAAATTCTCTGCACTTCATTTATGGCTTTTGTTACTCCAGATTGCTAGGATAAATTTTAAATAAAAATATTCCTCATCAAGTGGTATGCTCTGCCTGTATCACCACTCTATAATGTTATCATGCTGTAAATGGACCTCTTCCTGTTTCTTTGCCCTCTCAGCAATTCTAAAGTTTTATTCTTCCCCTCTAATTGTGCAGTATAGGCTACTTCTGTGCGGCCAGTCTTGCCTACATCCACTGAAAATGCTTCTTGTTGCTCTGTCTTCTCTTTGGCCCCTGTGCTTCCGGCAATATCGTAGCTGCAGTTACGGGGACATTCTGAAACCAGTCTGTGAAAGGAATTTGCAAAAGTTACCGCTGCTCAGATCATCTGAAAACGAGAACTGGAGATTTTTTCCTTCTTCTGTAAGTGTCCAGACCTGTGCGAGCCTTCCCAGTGCATTGCAGTTGTATTGATGGGGCCTAAAGGTGGGGCTAACACATGGAAAAGGGAATTTAACTTAATCAGGGCTATCTCTGAGTTCATACAATGAGCAATATGAGATTCAGGCTGTGATTGTCTTACACAGTTTCCTCATCTGGGGAGCACACAGGGATCTTCTTAGAGCTCATAGAGGAAAACAGGGCTGCCGTGTGGACAGCATGAACCTTCTTATTGCAAGGACTACCATATATGATCATGACAAGAGATGCCTACAGGAGGACTCCTTGGTTTGTAACAAATTTCCACAATTGGAACTTAGTTCCTAAAAATGAAAGAAGAAACTGAGGCGATTTCTCTTTTTTTCAGCTGTATAGTCCCAGGTTTTTATTATGTCTCCCTTGCTGACCATCTGTGTTCTACCAGGAATAGTTTGAGAGGGTTTTTTTAAGTAAGGCAGTTCCCAACCACAGCACTTAGACATAGTAGCATAGGTTGCAAGTGTAAACCATCATTATTTTTACACCATCATTACATATAACACAAGGGGGAAATGCCCATAACAATCAGTTGCCCCCTGTAAAAATAATGTCTCTCCCTTCCACAAAAAGTACAATAATTTCAGACAGCGAGTCAAGGTTATGCTTGTCAAATAAGATGCCAGGTGACTTGTCGCTATCCTATAAAGACCTACTTGTACCTAACCTATATTTTGTGTTTTATGTTTGTACTTCAGGACAAAAGAATTTTTGAACTGCCAATCCAAGGCTTGCTGAAGATTATTGTCATTTCTGGTCCTGCTTCTAGGACCAAGGCGCGCCTAGTACTCTCTACATCACTATTTTTGCACAAGTGAGCCCTGTGTTTCTACATGTCAGGCATTTAGTTAGCTGCTGATCTACACAGAATGTGTAACTTCCCTGGAGCTCCAGTCGGGATGTGGGAGCACTTTACAGAAAAAGTTAAAGTTATGGTGGTGGTGCTCGCCTATAGTGGCCACGTAGCGCATAGAGCGAACGGCTCAGAGTGCATGGCTCTTTGGTAGTGTGGTATTTCAGACTCTGAATGCAAAGAAAGATGGGGAGGTTGTTGTCACTATAAAGAGTGATCATTTCAATTACTAAAAGTGCAGTTATCATTTTTTGGTTTTGGTTTTTTTTTTTTGTTAGTCCTTAAAAAAAAAAAGGAAAAATACTACTATGTAGTTATAGTCATTTATTTTAAACCACAGAAGGCAAATAATCTCGGGAAGGAGTATGCCTGGCACCTTTACTGCTTTCTGTCAGTTCCGCTGGGAATTGAGCCGAGGAAATGCCATGTTTGTTTGCCACGGCTATTGTAAAGGTAAAGCACGTACCAGCACAACTTTTTTTTTTCTCCCCCCTCACCCAACGTGTGTCTTTGCTTTGATCTGGGTTTTTGGCCACTTTGCTTAGAAAAAAATTATTTAGGGGCAGTCTTTAAATGCTGAATAGCCCAAAATGAAAGAAGTCACATGCCTATTACAGACTGGCATTATTTTAGGCAGGACTTATATTGCTGTGTTACTTTGGGCTGTCCTGAGCAGTGGACGGGTTATGTTTAATGACATTTTGGCTTTAATTATCCTACAGGGTTTGGGGGGGGGTTGTTGAGGAAGGGGGCCGTGGTGCCTTCGCAGGGTGCCCCCGGCAGTGAGGGAGGCCGACACCGGGCTCCGGCTCCCTCGCTCCTCAGCGAAGCGCAGCGGCTTTAAATACGAGCCGGGGGAGGGAGGTGNGGCCTGGGGCCGCGGCCGGGGCCGGGGCCGGGCCTGAGCCGGGGAGCGGCGCGGGCGCGGGAGCGAGGGCCGCGAGTGAGAAGCGCTGGCGGAAGGCGGCTCGGGCGTGCCTTCGCTTGGGGCCTGGCGCAGGCCGCCGGCTGCAGTTGGCCGCGGTTAAACGAGCTCAGCAAGTTTGCGGGCGGGGGGAGGCGGCGGGCGGCCCGCCCCGCCCCGCTCGCTGTTATCTTCTCCAGCACGGTTTTTGAACTCAATTGGTACTTTTCATCTCTTTAACATCTGATTTTGCAATACAAAGTAAGGAATATAGATTACATCTCGGCGGTGGGAACTTAATGAATTGCTGCGCCTGCACTGCTCACTCGGTGTGTTCACAAAGTTAAGGTTTCTTTCTGAACCGACCTGCAAAATCTCTTTTAAAATACCTTCAGAGATCAAAGTGCCTTGGTTGTTGACTGGCCATCCTGAAAGAGCACTCTAAACGGCCTGAACGGTTCTGCAAGCGCCGTGTGTCTATAAGAGGTGCTTCTAGGGAAACCTATGAGCTTTTCACCTCGGGGCCGCTGCAGCCGAGGAGAACAGAGAACGTGTAGTAGATCCCTTTTAACTTTTCCTCCCCAACAGCTATTAGTGATTAGCCAGGTGTGCTGACTTCAAAGGGGGCAAATATCTGCTGCGCTGAGAAGGAGACCCTGTTTGGGAGTTGGTTTCCCTCGTGCACTGTGTGATGGGCTTGGTTAATTTTAAATAAAAACAAAATATAGAGCAAAGAAAGTGACCTGTAGGTGTTCAAACTAACATCTCTGTACTAGCCAACATTATTCTCTGAAAACAATGAGTGATAGTTCATAATTTATCACTTTCATATGTTTCTTTTATATCTCAATTTAAGTTTGGGTTCTGCTAGTCTCTGTGAAGAGCCAGTGTCCTCTTGTTTGGTACTGTGATGGTGATAGCTGTCATCGCTTGGAGAAATGGTTACTTGCGTTCTGCATTCAACAAAGCCAGTTTGAAAGGCTTTGAAAGTTGCTGGGAATGTTTGCTCTGTGGAGCCATTGAGCAACATTTGAACAGAATGTACAGAGGCACAGTGGCAGAAACTGGTAAAAATACCCTGTCTTAGCCTCGGTAGTTAAAATACTGTTTTCTCTATCCCAGAGGATTTTAGTATGGCCTACTATCTCCTCTGTGATGTTGGTAACTCCAGGTTTGGAGTACGTGTTGCACACTTAAATAGGACCGATCTTATCTGCCTAAGTGTTGTATGCAACAGTTCTGACCTCTAATGGTCGGAAAGAGCAGTATTCTCTGAGGCACTGCAAGGATTGTGAGATGCTAGTTTCTCATGGCTGTGAAAATGACACTGAAAAGGTGTAAAGAACCTGGTCCACCTTTATTTTCTGCACTAGTGAGCTTGTCTCTGCACCCTAAATCACAGGGAAGATTGTTTTTAATGGCGTTTCCAAGTAACATGGAGAAAAGGAACATAATTTAATTTTTAAAAAAATATTATAAAGTCTTTCGAGAGTCTAAATCACATTTGAATTCCTTTTGAAAGCTTGTTGAAGGAGGATGAGAAGGAAGGAGCAGAGAGATTTTAGAAGCTATAGTGAAGTTTAACTATGTTCCATGTTGGTTCAGGAATTCCTGTATTTGTAATTACTCTGTCATTGGTTTTAACTACACAGAAGCACCAAATATTAAGTTTGCTATATGGAGATGAGGAGAGGGAGTAATTTTTGAGGTAAGAAGTCATATCTTGGGGTGGGACTGAGGATGCTGTCTTTCTTATTGCAGGCAAAGCGAGCAGTACAGCGAGGAGCCACAGCGGTCATCTTTGATGTTTCTGAAAACCCAGATGCCATTGATCAGGTATGAAGAAGGGAGCCTAGTTTTTTTACAGCTTCTCTTGGGTACTTTTAGGGTTGCTGAGGCAAGACTTGGGAGCATAGAGGTTTTGGAGCACACCTACCTTAAGACGCGCAGCTACTGACCCTGGGTAACACAGTGCTGTGGTTTTTCTGCTCATCTTTTGGCAGGCAATGGAGGTGTTGAGAATGTGGTGGAAAGAGAAAAGCTTGGGGAGTTACATATTTTTCTTCTAGCCCTTGCTAGAATCCAAGTCTGGGATTGAGGTTTTGAGAAAGGATGGAGGCAAATTTTTTGTGGCCCATTATCTAGTCAAGGAGGTTTTCTTTACTCAGCTATGCGTACAAAACACAGGGTGTTTGACCCTGCCCAGCTTGTGCTCGATAGTACTGTTGAGCAGCTGCTATTTTTGAGGTTGCAAGATGGCTTTCAAACCTGGTTCTAAACAAGATTCCTATAAAACTTAGAAACATTTGGGTTTTTTTTCTTGTTCGCAGCTGATTATTTCTGGCCTGCGTATTTTGTGGACAAGCAGGGTTTTTCTTTTTTTGGGGTCTTGGTACAACTTCCGTCTTTTCATTTGAAGTGGGTGAGGTAATAGCTCTGTGAAATGCTTTGACAAGATCCTTCCAGCCAATTCTGAGTTATTTGAGTAGAGAGAAGAAACATAACAAGCACAAAAATAGTCTGTATTTGGTTTAGTTTTGTTTTGTCTTGAAACAAAACTGCTTTCTGCTACAGCAGAAGCAAGTGAAGCTGAATGTTTTTAAGTACAGCCTGAATTTCTTGGGGAAAAGAGAGACCATCAGTGTTTACATTGAAAAAGCTGGCTTTAATTCTGAAATAAGCATCTGTTGGACAAAGGAATGCAGACCCTGTGTAACGGATGCTTTGAGAACTGTGCTCTACATGTGCATCAAGGCTACAGCCTTGATCTTGCAAACATTCTTAGGGATATTTTTTCCCCTCTTATACACGGAAAAATTATCTGTACAAAGATGTAATCTGTCTTTTTTCCATTTTTTTCTCTGTATTACAGCTTCCAGTTACTTTCAGCCATCCTCCTCTGAACTCACAAAGCTGAGTTACTGCCTCTTGCTCTCTTCCCTCTATCAGCAACAGCTGTCCTTCCTTGATTCTTGATGATAAACTGGGTGCAACTGTCCCCAGTAGCTAAGAAATTAGTGTAGTGGATGATTGAGTATTTTGGGTGTACCGCTAAAATGGAAGGAGGTTGGTGGCTTAGTGCAGTAGCTGACAAAGTAGGCTTTGTTAGAGGACAGAGCAGCAGCCTGTGCAAACACTCACAAACAGGAGAGGAATGACTAGACCTAGCTTTCATACTCCAAGCGTAAGAGTTATTTGATTGGTTCCCTTCTCATGCTGCTCTGGACACTTGTATTTCATGTATTTTGATTCTCAGCCAAAGTCTTCAGAACCCTTGACATCAGGGGGTACTAATTAATTTGTCCTTAAAATAAATACCATTTTGGCATGCACAATGGAATTGTGGAAAACAATGACAGATGGATAACAAAGAAAGAAAAACTGATGTGAGTTAATCTGGAGTATCTTTGATTCAGATGGAAGTATCCTAAGACACTGAGAGGAGCTCTTTAGGAAGCTTTCCCAGGTATGCTTTCAAAGGGAGGAGTGGAGTATTATGAAAGGCGATCCTTTCTGCCAGTGAGTGAACAGAAATGGGAAGCAGGCCTGAGCAGGAGAAAAATTGTCTTTGGACAATTTGATAGCAGAATTGCTACCAAATGAAAGGGCTTTACATACAGATTTTGTGGGGTTTATTTCCATTGATCTGAGTGTCTTTTGCTGTAGACTAAGAATGAAACTTTTATTTTTAGAAACACTCTGTGAAGTCTGATTTGTTTCTTAGTTTTACTTTTGCATAGTTTGAAGAGGAGTAACAGCACCCAGAGCATCATGTTTAGCAAAAGTCTGGCAGTGTGCAAAAGCTACTGAGGAATCGGGTGAATTCTTTCTTAGACAAGTCAGCTTGAGAGAGAATATGTGTCTGGGAATGTACAATCACTGGGACAGTGATTGGATTTGGCCTTAGGCCAGCAAGCCTTGTAGACACATAGGATCCTTGGGTTAGATTTGAGTACTTGAGCTAGTTTTTAGCTTTCCAAAAGGCACCGATCTTAAAAATAGTTTGATCACCGTTCTCAGAAGCCCAGTCAAATACTAGGAAGGATCTGTTTTAAAGTCTCAATGAAGTCTGTCACCATCATCTGGACAGACTGAGTAGAGTACTTTGTAAGCAGGATGATAGACCAATCTGTTGTTAATTTCTACATGTTTTAGCCAGAAACAACAGGTAGATATCAAGAATGTAGATACGGTATCTCTGCCATACACTACTCTTGTTCAATTTGCTCACACTCCTGTCATCTCATTCCTTTCCCCTGTACCATTTACATCTGCTTGCCAGTGCCTTGCTTGTTTTGTATCAACCAGCCTCTATACTAGGATTTTTCTTGTGGGTCAGAATAAGCTATACGAATTTATCATGTTGGTGACATTTTGTAACAGAACAATTCTCTTGGTCTTGTTATTCCCCTCTCTGGTATATAGTTTAGCAGATTGTTTTTCTGGATTTGTTGGCCAGAGACGTTACGCAGTCTCCACACTTGAAGGTTTTCCACATCTGGCTAGATAAAGCCCTGAACAGCCTGGTCTGATGACATAGTTGACCCTGCCTTGACCAGGAGGTTGAACTTGTGGTGTGCCTTCCCACTCACATTATTTTCTGATTCTATGATTTGGCCTTTCAAAAAAATTTAGCTGGACCTGGAAGAAAGTTTCAGGGTGAATTAAGCTATCTGCTCATATGCTTTAGTCTTTGAGGCCCCCATCCTGCACTCAGTAGGTCTGGTGATTGCTAGAATCCAAATAACTTTTTGAATGCGCTTGTGAAGTTAAACAGCGGAAATTAGTCTTTAATAAATTGGCTAGGTACAAAGAGCCTGAAAAACAGGACTCTGACATGAGATTGTTCAGAAAGCCGAAGAAATTTTTATGTGAATAATATAACTACAAAGCTGAAATAACAAAAGGTTCAGAAAATGTAGCAAGACCAATTTTTTGGGAATGTGCACATTTTTATTCTTCTTCATTATGAGGTTTAACTTACTACAGTATTAATATATGCACTGGCACATAATGCAGTTGTTAGAGCTGTTGTTCAGAAATGACATTTGCTTATCCTTAATCTTAGTTTTGGTCAGTAAAAAAAAGCATCTTAAGTCAAAAGTTTAATTCATGTTTAACTCTGTGGAATACTTAAGTGAAGGTCTATGCTAGAAGAGAACAATTGGTGCTTGAATCAATTCCACATTAATATTCCCTTACTCTTCTCTCCATTGTCGAAAAGAGAGGTAGTTTTCCTGAAATGTGCCTTTTGAGTAGATTATTGTTTTGTTCTAGCTGAACCAGGGCTCAGAGGACCCTCTGAAGAGACCAGTGGTGTATGTGAAGGGTGCTGATGCTGTCAAGCTAATGAACATAGTTAACAAGCAGAAAGTGGCACGAGCAAGGATTCAGCATCGCCCCCCACGGGTGAGACTTTAAGAAACTTTATCTAGGTATTACACTGCTGTTACTTCATGCAGTGCTTGCTAACTGCACTGAGTGTGAAGATGTTTTGATGTTCCCCATGAGCATTAATACATGTGAAATTCTGTTGACCTAAATAAATTGAGCAACTGCACTGTGGACAAGCAGCTACACTTGATGTAAGTATAGAATCTGCAATGTGGCATCTGCTGTCTTTCATAAGGATTCTTTTGAATATATAAATGGCTAAGAATTTTATATAATAGAAGTTCTCCCTTTTCTTAATTAAATAAGTTAACTATTTCACACTCCTGGTAGTTCAGATTTGTAAGGTAGTTTGCCCTGTGTTAACTAATAATTCTTTGTGGTATTTTAAACATGGGTTAATTATTTGATATCTGATATTTGTAATTGTAATATAAAATAGTTTTTCTAGAGTTTTTTTTTAACACTCTCTACATGTAGTTTACAGAAGAAGAACAAAGCTAGAGGTCATCCATGTCCCAGTTACTACTTTGGTTTTGTTGTATTTTTATGGAATTCTTCTGTTAAGAAATGCATTTGAGAAGTGGGCCGTTTGCTAAAAGTTAAAATGTTTCTTTTCGTTCACTTAAGTATACAAGCAAACCAATAAATCATGAAAGTTTGTGTTAGTGTGATTCACTCATTTAAAAAAACTGGTGTTTTTGGGGTCGTTTCAGAGACACTGTAAATCTGACATCTCGTGACTGGCATTCTATGTATTTCACTGACTTGTAGTGACATATGAAACCCAGGTTTTGTCTCAATAGAATCCTAGTTAATGAACAGAACAGTGTGTACTTTGACTTTTGCTGTTGTGACTGTGTACATTTGACAATGACCCTGACAAAAGTAGAGAATAGAAAGGAACAGTAGATTTGATCTTAAAAAAAAA
>VZTV01080902.1:277-11023 GCA_013400875.1 Anhinga rufa
TACAGACATAGAGGGTAATGTCCAAGCCAGGGAATCTGGGTTTTATTTGAATTTCTTACAAAATGAATGCCCAAAACAGCAATAATGCTGCTATTCTGCTTTCATTTCCCCTATGGTTGTTGTGGTCACACACAGTGCAGTGACTCTCTAGTAATAAAATTCTTGCAGTCTGTTGAAAATCCAGCATGAAAACCCCATCCTGTTACCTTCCTTCTTGATTCGACATGATGTACCAGTTCTCTTTCCAGTACAATTTCTCCTTCCTGTGTGCCATCAGCAGAGACACTGGTACTGTGCACAAAAGCACAAGCCCGAATGCTCCTGTTGGAGCCCAAGCCTTTTGCGGCACTAAAGCAGGGGATGTTGGAGCTCATGTCCCAAAGGTTGCTTTCAGTGACCACCTGCCTCCTATCCAGTAACGTGCTCCCTGAACCTTGTTCATGTATCTCTCTGCTCCCACTGCACAACAGAGATGAGGCAGAAAAGACTTTCATTCTTTCATCGATCCATCCTTAACGCCAACAGATGATGCATGTCTCGTCCCCCTCCCTATGTAAAGGTCTCCTCATTTTACTGCATGGCTCTAGCAGACAATTTAAGTCTTCTTAGACTCCAGCCTTCTCGTACTGGCAGAAAGTATCCTGGCTCCACCCTGCAAACTGCTTTGTTATCAAAGCCTCAGAGGAAGAACCTCACTTTTGACATGTAATTTTACGATTTCCATGCCAAAAACTATTAAAACACACGGGAAGTCAAGTAGGCAAAATTTAGGAAAATCCTGAAAGTTTGCCCTGCAAACTTTAATTCAGTCCCCACCCAATGCCTGAAGACATTTGCATCTTTAATTACAACTTTAGGTGCTTTTTCTTGGATAGAGCTACCCTGCTAGAGGGCAGTGCTCAATTACAACAACGTGGAGGGGAGGAAGCTCAGGATGAGATTGCTGGTTTCATTTCTCCCTGTTGGAGAGCGATACCTGATGCAAGTGAGTACGCTAATGGCCCATAAAGGAGGAATTTGTTCCTGCCTCAACTGCAGGCAAGAGTTTCTTTAGTGATGCTAGGCATGCCCTGTAAAGGACAACTTGACATGCAGCTGGTATCTGCACGCTTTGTGGGTGAACAAGCTGAGGTACCTGGAACCTGATGTGTTGAGCGCTCGCAAGATGAGTTGTAAGAACAAAGCTGGATCAGGATGCTGAAAGCAGAAATAGAATTTCTCTAGTGAAACTTGAAAATGTTTGAAATGTTGCAGGTAATGAAAAAGATTTTTTTAAAACAGCAAGCATTTTGTTCAACCTCAGATGTTCTTTCTGATTTTTTTAAATGTTCTGTGTCTAAAAAGTTGAAAAATCTAAATGAACTAAGAATGAAAGTAGGAGAGATTTATGATTTTTTTAGTGCAATTGGATCTAAATTTTTTCCCCTCTAAATATTTTAGACTGAAAGTTTTGACAGCTGCTGCACATAACAGCAAGCAACATTAATGGGCACCTCTATCTAGCCGAGTGAGATCAGAGCTCTGAGGTAAGACTCTCTTTATAGGAAACACTGAGATGCTGCTGATAGATATAGAACAGTTGATGAGCAAAAGTACTTGAGAATTCCTTACAGTAAATACTGTGGGAAACCATTAACTCGCAGGAATAAAAATGCAAATCACTTGTCTCACTTTGATAGCAAGGTATCCTGAGGTGTCTTCGTGAGGGAAGAATGCCATAGATCCAGAACAGTATGCATGTGGAAGAAAGTTACAGGTTGAATAGCAGGCTATAGTCTCGAGTTTTTGTCTTCAAACGTTTGTATAACCAATCGTTTAAATGCTCTCTGTATGGGGTGTTATGTACTTCCCTGGGTAATTGCTTTAAAGTAGAAAATGTTTTGTAAGAATAGTGATGTACCTTCAAAGGGCAATTTCTTAACATAAGCATTTACTGAAAAGACCATGGGTTTTTCCCCTGTGTTTTAATGAGAGGATTACAGCGTGCTTTCATACACTAAACCCACTGCATTTCATATGTTCAGGATTGATACTTGAATTCTTCTGTTAGGTCTGATTTGGACTCAGATCCCTTTTCATGGCCTACTGAAATGAAAGCCATCATATTTCCGTCAGCTTTATAGACTTTAAAACCAATCTGCTGCTTCATAGGGAATTAACAGAAGGGGGTATGAACATTAAACAGAGTCACAGTCGCTAAAGGCAGCAATTTGATTACTGAACAGATGAATGGTGAATGTACAGCCTTGCTTAAAAACCAAAAAATAAAACCTGTGGCCAGAAAGATTGTAACTGGAAAGTTGTATGAGAACAGAGGCAGCCAGTATGAAAAGGTAAGAGCACAGTAGAGGAAACCTTAGCACTGACCATCCTATAAAATTGGGGTTTGAGATGGTTGTTGTGAAATAAAAGTAGGTTGTAAGGCGAGTTAGCTATTCCCTGATGGCCTGAGTAACATTCTTGCAGGTCACAAAGAATGCCTTCGTGCTGCTCCGCTTAACTCGCTTCCAATTTGGATTGAAAAATATATTTTTTGTGCAGAATAAGCACAGTGAGCAAGTACAAAATACCACGCCTGGCTATTTCCACCCTTAAACCCTGGAGGACACTTGCCAGAAACCCTGTCAGAAACAAGCAGTTCTTTTGTTCATTACTTAGAAAGCGTTGGTGCAAAACTCTTCAACCTGAAACCAGAATTAAGAGTCCCCAGCATAGCTTTTCAGGTTGTTGGGGTTTTTTTCCAAGTGGCAGGAAGCAGGCACGTTTGAGATAACCTTGTAGCACCGTGTGCGAGGAGATGCTCTGCAATAGTGGATTCAGCAGAAAAGGTGATTCAGCACCTGCCCTTAAGGTTTTTACTTTTTCATGTTCTTCCACTTCTCTATGAGCTGTATGAGAGTGTAGGTGAGGAGTATTTACTTTTAACAACTATTGATTTTTTTTTTATTAAAAAACACTACTAAATTTCAATCTGTGTGATTTTTATAAATAGACTTGTGCCTTCCACAACACCTGGGTATATTTTCTATCTTTATGAACATGAAATTTGTCTCCTACAAGGCTTGTTGCAGAGATCTTATGACTAAAAACCAAGTATGAATCCCCATCCCAGCTGACACCCTGTCCTGCAAGGAAAGAAATTCTGGATGGTGCAAGTTTGTCTAGCATAATATTCATTGAAGGTTTTGTTGGCTCTAACTGCGAATGCTCTGTTTTGTGTCCTACTAGGCAATGATTCTGTTATTTGCTTTTCTGAGCATCCCAATATGGAGGTGACTGAGAGGTCAGATAATCAAAACTGCAGGCTGGTTTGTTCTGTGGTGCCCAGTCATGGCAACGCTGCTTTCTAAGCCTTGTGTGAATTTTAGTTTTTTGCTAACTTTTTGAATTAATTTAATAATTGTCTTTAAAAAAAAATCAGGATGGAAGTATTTCTGCAAGTCAGCGCTGGAGATCAAATTTCGTATCGGCTCAGTTCTGAGATGGTTTTTGACTCTGTTCTGATTCAGGCTCAGCTGTGTCTGACGTTATTATACTTCAAGCAGTAAGAGTCCCGTACTTGATGTGGTTACCCTGAATGTGCTGAAAATCATGTGTGTTGGAAAACAAAACATTTATGAACAGGATGGCTCACAGCAGGTGGGCCGGCAGCATGAGGCTCCCCCTTCACTGAGTATCATCCCAGCTCCCCTTCGCACATGTGCTATTCGCTTTCCCGATGGTGCATCATGCCTTTGCAGGGATCGCCTGGAAGCACAAAGGCATACGCCGGCTCTTAGGAAGTAAAACAGCAGATGTGCTATCTGAGCTCTCGGACCCAGGGAGCTCAGGTGGTGCTGTAGGGAGCTTCTCGAGTTAACGGCATCCACTTCTACACTGTGGGATAGAGGGAATCGAGTAAGACAACTCTTTTCTGTCACAGCAGTATAGCTAGTGCTTCCCCCAAAGAAGGTGCAAAAGTTCCTGTGCTAAACCACTTTCTGTGGTCTTCAGAGCAGCCCAGTAAAACCACAGGCTGCAGAAGTGGGTTTCCATGTTGCACATGCTGGTGTGAATTATGTACTTCCTTCCAGCCGGACTCAAACTCCTCAGCCACGTCCCCAGAGCTCTGCACAACGTCAGTGCATCAGGCAAGAGGTTCCTGTTCATTCATTAAGCAGCAGCTCACTCAGAACAGGAATTAATACTGAGTCTTATGCAGTAAGAGTAACTAGGGCTCTTTAATATCACATTTATTTAGCTTTCCCTCATTTAGATTTCACAGTACTTTATGAACAAAGAAACAGGATCAAAAACAGTTGTTTGGCTTTGAATGTCTCAATTTTCATTCCGCATTACTCTTGCAGTGTTGCACTTCAAGTTAGATGGTAAAATTAAGATCAGCTGGTATAGGTCTTGACTTAATCAGTATGGGGTAGAGAAAGTAATGCTGTAATGCTCATAGAAATGGTCACTTGTCTGAAAGGAAAGTAGCTTGCCTTAACTTTTTCCATCACCTCTACCTAGGGGGTGCTGCTAAGTGTTTCTGCAGAGCAGCCCGCTGCGACAGCTGTGATGCTGTGTAGCAGGTCTGTAATGTTTTGAAAGTAGCCTTTAATGTTTGAACTTCCAGCAAGCCAGCCTTGTGTTTTCTAGTGTTGACATGTGGCTTCCAGACTTTAAAATCCAATACATGTTATGAAACGGCATGAGTGTTGAATTTAAACCATATTTTAATAATTTGGCCACCTGTACAATATCCTAATAATCTTAAAATAGAGAACTTGAGGTCCTCTGTAAAATTATTTGTAGCAGATGTTAAATCTTTGGTGTATTCTACACATTTACACGGTAGGGGACAGATATTAAACATTACCCTTACAAAAATAACCCAAAACATATTTATTTCAAAGAATTAGAATGGTTTATACCAGGAAGTGGATGCAGGAAGTTTCATCCATTGTTGTGGTTTATTTTAAAGGTGTGCTCAAAATGAGATGAAAAAAAGTTTTGGTTGTTACTGCAGTTGGACAAAATTATTTGAGTGTTTAAAAGATAAAAAGCCTTTTTATATATTTTGTTCCAGCAACTTCCTCAGCTGTTATTTTTCTAGCCCAAATTTCTCTTTTATTATTTTTTTTTAGTACACTTCAACTCTCTGACCTTAAAGACATAATTATGGGGCACTAAACCCTATGTGTCAAACCCATTCCCTGATGATTGAAAAATTACCCTTTCGGTTAGAACTTGAGAGCCAGAAATTAAAAACTTTGTGGCAAGGGGCAAACTGTGCTGCTTTTGGCTGGGATAGAGTTAATTTTCTTCACAGTAGCCAGTATGGGGCTGTGTTTTGAATTTGTGCTGAAAACAGTGGTGATAGTACAGGGATGTTTTAGTTACTGCTGAGCAGTGCTTGCACAGAGTCAGGGCCTTTTCTGCTCCTCACCCCACCCCACCAGCGAGCAGGCAACAAGGAGTTGGGAGGGGACAGGGCTGGGACAGCTGACCCCAACTGGCCAAAGGGATATCCCACACCGTATGGTGTCATGCTCAGTATATAAAGCTGGGGGGGAGAAGAAGGAAGAGGGAGACATTTTGAGTGATGGTGTTTTGTCTTCCCAAGTAACTGTTAACACATGATGGAGCCCTGCTTTCCTGGAGATGGCTGAACACCTGCCTGCCCGTGGGAAGGAGTGAATGGATTCCTGGTTTTGCTTTGCTTGTGTGCATGGCTTTTGCTTTACCTATTAGACTGTCTTCATCTCAACCCACAACTTTTCTCACTTTTACTCTTCCAATTCTCTCCCCAATCCCACTGAGGGGGGAGCGAGCGAGCAGCTGTGTGGTACTTGGATGCTGACTGGGACTAAATATGGCACAAATGTTATGAGTTTGATGTGACTGGGTAACAAGTATCTTTAGTAGCAAAGTGAAGTGCTGCTTTTAAAGGTAAAGATTTTGTTGACAAGTGAACAGGTATGTAGAGTCTCCATTGGCGTAGCTGGCTCCAAGTGTGCAGACTCTGAACTGGCTTCAGAAGGCATGCCACTTTTAAAATCTGAGTACCTTTTGGGTTGTTTTTATTTGCCTCCTGAGGTTTTGGGTTTACCCTGCAACTATGAGGGCTAGACTTTTTCTTTTCCTTTCTTTCTTTGCCAGAACCTTAACTTTCATCACAAAGTCACATGTTTCCAGGAGCTAGGACTTCAGGAAAATCACTAAAGTTGTCTAACCCAGCAATAAAAGGATGGCAAGCCCCTACCCACTCCCTCAACTACTGCTTCTTTGTAGGAAACACCACCTCTGGCTTCTTCAGTCTGGAATAAATATCACTTTACACACTTGCCCCACTCTTCCACTTTCCCTTGTCCAGTTGTCTCTCTCGTCCCCCTCCCAGCCTGCCCACTCTCTGCTGGCATCCTCGTACCTACCCTCCTGTCCTTGCATTTCGGAGGTTTTCCAGCCTCAGGTGTAGGGGCAACCTCTAGACTATGTTATTCTGTGGGAAGACTCCCAGCCTTTCCCCTGGTGCTGTCAAGTTTATTTGTGCCGGCAGCAATGGCAGTAAGGGCAAATTCTGGAAAGAAAATGTTGATGGAGGGCTGTTAAATGCAAAGGTTAGATGCTAGATTGCCAGCAACTGGTAGGGCAGACCCAGGGAGTGTTGCTGCAGGCTTTCTCTGAGCATCTGCTCTTTCTTTCCCTTATCATCTGCTCCCAGCTGCTGTGAGATGGGGTGTTGACTGGGACCTCGCATTGACCAGCTTCAGCTCCTTTGATGTTGCCAGTGACGTGGAGCCAGAGGAGCAAGTGGTGGGCACCACCTCTGAGGTGGGAGGCGAGCAGTGCCGTCCCTGCCCTGCTGCAGCCTGTTGCTAGTATTTCCCACAGTAAGAAAGTATGGTACAGTCACAGAAATGATGTTGTGGCTGTCAGCTTGAGATCCTAACAGGGTTAGGAAAAAGAACCAAATTTTAGAGAGAGGCCATGGGTTGCAGGGGCTTCAATTTTGTGTATATTTGTCCACAGACAATTTGGCCGTAACTTCTGGAAGAGCAGAGCATGCACAGGGCTAACTGGGTTGTCTCATGTGCTTCAACCTGAAGGAGCTAATCCAGGGTGGGGAATGAAAAGCCGGGTGCTCAGTGGGCCAGAGTTGATGTGTGTTGCTTAAAGAGCAGAATGGAGTACTCTAGAGGCTGTTGACTAATTAAAACTAGAAGTTTTGCTACATTTTCTGAGTTCACAAAGAAAATAGGAGCATCAGTCAGTGAACTATGCTGACTGGTGTGTTTAGGGGTTGCTGTTGAAAATCTGGCTTAGGGATTGAAAGGCATGAGTGCCACTGCTGCTAGAGCTCATAAAGCTATGTCTGGCTGGCTTTTCCTGCAGCAGGTGTAGTGTCAACCTGGATGTGATCTTTCTGTTTCTGGAGGAGACCAGAGCATAGGTGTTACACGTGCAAAAAATGTATGCAGCTGGAGACAGGGGTAGGGCAAACTTTTCGTCTTTTATCATAAATCACTGCAAAACTTTTTTCATTATTGGAATAAAAATGCATCATGCTGTATTTTTGTGGTGCCTGAGGTGATGTTGAAATATGTGCTAACCTCCACTTTATCTTTAAATAAACTAAAACTCATCCCAGAGGCTTTTTTTTCAGCTCTGAATTATAGTGAATGTGGACATACATGTGTATATATTGACTTACATATTCACTTACGGACTTCTGACAGGTAAACATTAATTTACAGGTGCTGAGATTGTATTGCGAGGCCTTTGGACACTTACAGCTTCTGATCTTTTAAGTGTTATATTTCTTTCAAAGGTTGGGTTATTTAACCAGGTAGATCATCACAAGCAACTGATGATGGAGATAGAATCATAGAATCATTGAGGTTGGAAAAGACCTCTGAGATCATCAGATCCAACCATCAACCCAACACCACCATGACTCCTAAACCATGTCCCAAAGTGCCACATCTACACATTTTTTGAACACCTCCAGGGATGGTGACCCCACCACCTCTCTGGGCAGCCCGTTCCAGTGCCTGACCACTCTTTCAGTGAAGACATTTTTCCTAATACCCAATCTAAACCTCCCCTGGTGCAACTTGAGGCCATTTCCTCTCATTCTATTGCTAGTAACTTGGGAGAAGAGACCAACACCCACCTCACCACAACCTCCTTTCAGGTAGTTGTAGAGAGCGATAAGGTCTCCCCTCAGACTCCTCTTCTCCAGGCTAAACAACCCCAGCTCCCTCAGCTGCTCCTCATACGACTTGTTCTCCAGACCCTTCACCAGCTTCGTTGCCCTTCTCTGGACACGCTCCAGCACCTCAATGTCCTTCTCGTACTGAGGGGCCCAAAACTGAGCACAGTATTTGAGGTGTGGCCTCACCAGTGCTGAGTACAGGGGCACGATCACTTCCCTACTCCTGCTGGCCACACTATTCCTGATACAAGCCAGGATGCTGTTGGCCTTCTTGGCCACCTGGGCACACTGCTGGCTCATGTTCAGCCGGCTGCCAACCAACACCCCCTGGTCCTTCTCCGCGGGGCAGCTTTTCAGCCACGCTTCCCCAAGCCTGTAGCGTTGCATGGGGTTGGTGTGACCCAAGCGCAGGACCCGCCACTTGGCCTTGTTAAACCTCACACAGTTGACCTCAGCCCATCGATCCAGCCTCTCCAGACCCCTCTGTAGAGCCTTCCTACCCTCAAGCAGATCAACACTCCTGCCCAATTTGATGTCATCTGAAAACTTACTGAGGGTGCACCCAATCCCCTTGTCCAGATCATTGATAAAGATATTAAACAAGACTGGTCCCAAAACTGAGCCCTGGGGAACCCCACTCATAACTGGCCACCGACTGGATTTAGCTCATTCACCACAACTCTCTGGGCTCGGCCATCCAGCCAGTTTTTTACCCAGCGAAGAGTACACCTGTCTAAGCCAAGAGCCTCCAGCTTCTCTAGGAGGATGCTGTGGGAGACAGTGTCAAAGGCTTTACTAAAGTCCAGGTAGATCTCTGTTTTGATTTCTTGGCTACATAGTTCAGCATTAAAGATGCCTGTTAGGGCTTGATAAACACGAGCTGTAATGGCAACTGATGAGCTTCAAGTCACTACTGTGCATAACCCACTTCCTTCAACTCCAAGAGTGCCGGCTAACCAACCTAAACAGCAATTATAAAGAAAAAAAAGCAAAGGTTCAAGGAAATGGCACACAGACAAGGTGAGTAAATGCACGGGACTATCACTCATTTAAAATAAAAGGACAAAAAAGGTAAACCGGGCAATTCAAGCATCAGTTCCTTCTGCTGACCGAGAACCGCCTGGGTTTTGCCTGGTTCAGTCAGGATTCAGGAGTTACCCTAAAGCAGTCTTGGTTCTCTGGTGGGCGTGTGGCACGTCCGGGTTTCTCTCAACATCTCTCTTATCATCTCTACCTTTGATGTTTCTCAAATGTTTGGGATTTGGCGCTTATGCCGAAACCCTCTGAGCAGGACACGTGCGGGTGCCTGCATCCAGACCATCGTGGACCCAAAAGGTCAGAGCCCGAAGTTCACCGCAGTACGTCTGTGGGTTCAGATGGTGGTGTTGGGGACTTCGTGTTTCAAGTAGCGCCAGCCCCAGTATTAGCAGTAGGAAGGTACGCAGGGGAGGAGCATGCAGGGGTCTTTCTACAAGGGCCTCCCAGGAAGAGTGAACAGAGTTAGTTAGAGCTGTAATGAAATATGTTATTTTCCCCAGAAGGTTTTTTCTGAGTCAGCGTAAATGCTGTTGATTTCTGTGGGCTTTGGAACAGTCTTCCTTGTGTATAAATCATATATGAATTTAATAAACACAAAATCACTGCTTTGGTCTTAATATTACTGAAGACATTAACTGAATATGAAGAAATATGCAGAACTGGTGAAACAGTTCCTGAACTGTCACTGGCATAAGGAAAGCTATAAATCTTGAAAAGTTAGTGAGGAAAAGCTAATGCCTTTTCCACAGGCAAAGGTTTAAAAGAAATCTGTTCCCTGTATCTTTAAAATCATGAAATCAAGACATGAAATATCAGTTAGTAGCTCTTGAGGTGAGAAAACAAGGAGTCTTGTTCCTAAAAGACCATAGCAGTGTAACCTAGATATACACAGTCATGTGCTTTAGCTCTCTGGATACCGCTTTTGCACAAAATATTTCTCCTGGAAACATCTCAGCAGCTAATTAGCAGCACGAAAAGTGGCCTTGGTGACTGTCAGGTTGCTGGAAGGGCTGTGCTTTGGTGTGTTCAATTATTTCCTTCTTCTTTTGCCCTCAGAGTTGAAACTGTGAATATTTCTGCTTTTCTGCTTTTCTGCTTTACTGACTCAAGCGAAATAGTGTCGGAAAAGTGACTGGTTTGGGTCTATAAAAAGCATGAAAAAATTCTGCTTTCTCAAAAAAATGAGGAGAGAAAAGGAGTTTAAAGTTGTCTCTTTTTTTTTAATTGAAAAATTTAATTTGTTTAGAGGTTCAGTATTCGTTTTCAGTGGTGGTTTTTTTTTAAACTTTGTTCTTTAAATCCAGGCAAGTTTGTCCTTATGTTGTTTCTTAAATAGAAAAAAGTAAAGGTATGGAAGCGGTCCGGGCTAGAACATCCCACATGTGGGGGAGGGGGTTAATTTCTCCTCCTCCTTTTGTCAAGACGAGGATTAAATTCACGTCAAAAATTCAGTGTACCCTTTTGATGTCATGCCGGTTTCGCGCCTCTCCCGGGGGGCGGGGCTGGGGGCGGGG
>VZTV01080919.1:0-12379 GCA_013400875.1 Anhinga rufa
CCACACAAACCCAATACAATGTCCTGTACAGCATCAAGCAAGCAGATAGCCCTCAGTGACTAAATAATGTTTAATGAACAGTTAATTAACAGGAACATAGTTTGAGGATACAGACATGGAGACAGACCTCCTAGTGTTTTCTTTAGTGATCTCAGTGATGGAAGAGGGAGCATGCTTATTAAATCTGTAGATGAGGCAAAGCTGGAACTGAATGCAAGAACACTGGAAGGGAGGATTAAAATTTCAAGTGATTTTGACAAATCGGTGATATGATCTGAATAAAATAAGATGAAACTCATTAAGGACAACTGCAGGGCACTATGCTTTGGCAGGAATAATTTTAACTAGCAAATACAGGATGGAGGAAAGTCAGGCTAGCAGTTCTGCAGGAAAGGTAGAGAATCCCAAACTAAGCATGGATTAACAATGATGTACAGATGTCAAAAAGGCAAATCCTCAGCAGGGCAGAGATACTGCACAGACATATAGGTTATGGGTACCATACTATGAGATAGATGTAGACCAGCTGGAAAGTTCAGAGGAGAATATAAAAAAGGATCAGAAGGATGTAAAATATGGCCTACAGGGAAAGTCTGAAGAAGTTGGGATTATTTTGCTTCTAGAAGGCAAGGAGAGGTGTTAGAACATATTTAAAAGTACTTTGAGGAATTAGAAGTCTGTTCAAAGAGAGGAAGAATAGTTTTCTACATCCATAATGGGTAAAGTGAGACATTAAAAGCTTAAATTGCAACAAAACAGACTGAGGTTCGATGTTAAGAAAAACTACCAGTACCGAGAGCAAAGCATCAGAATGTGTTTTCAGAACAGCATGGAGAGTTTGTGTCTTGAGGTCTTTCAGAAGAAGGCAGACAAATTTGTGCCAACAATAATCTCTGTATAATAGATCCTGCCTTCTAGCAGGGAAAAAGGAAGAGGGATGAGAAAACTCTTGCAGTCCTTCCTGGCTACTTCTGAATGTGTTTCTACTCTGGTAGGTTTGAGTGCAACAGACCTGGTGCTATTTGTGCCTTGGTTTTATCATACCTGTGTGAATCCCTGCTTCATTGCATTCTTGGTGAGTCTGATGGATCACGGGTGTGTCCACAAACTCCCCGGGTTTGTGCAGGTCAGTGCTTCAGTGTATGTCCAGTGGGAGAATTTTTGCCTGACATCAAAGGTGACAGAAGGTATTCTTCCCAGGGCACAATAATGCTCAGAGTGTGTAATTCCACCAGATGTAGTCAGTCTCTCTGATCTCTTGAGTCATCACATTTTCCATCTGCTGAATTATGTTTCAGTCTGAGTTATTTTATCCAGTATATTACTTTATAATATCCACACAAGTGTTTCACTCAGGCAAAGTTCTCATCTAAGGTTAATTAATATTGCCAGAGTAATGACTTCTGAATAATTTCTTGTGCTTCATACAATATCACAGTCTGTTATGTTTACTGATCAAAATGCTAAACTGCTTGTGTAAATGTGACATTTTTTCAGTTCTATTCCATTTTGAGTTCAGCTGTGATTGATTTGTTCCAGGTAAAATTCAGGAAATTTTCACACACTAGCTACCTCCTAGCTTAAAAGAAAAACCACCACAGTCCCCTAATGTTTTCAGTTTACTCAAGTTTGGTTTGACTCCCCAGTAATAGATGTGTTACAATAACCTTAGTAATCTTATAATTTAATTTATAATAGAGATCTTGACCTCTTACTGTTACTAAGCTCTTATCCATCACTTCTAATTTTTTAAGGTTCCTTGACTGCTCTGTTATATCACAATGAAATAATCTAGGCACCTTAAGAAGCTAGGAGGGATTTATCCAAATTATCTCTGGTTTTAGATGGTCTTATCAATGACTTCTTTCTAACTTCAAAAGGACACTTAATAATTCTAAAGCTCCACAAGGTTTTATCAAGTAGAACAAAGCTGCTTTTCCTTTGGTCTCTTCTTAGTACCCACATGAAAAGCACACTCACAAAATCCAAGGGATGGGCCTTTCAAAATGTGTTTGCCATGATTCCAACAACATTGTGACTTTTTTTCAGCGAACTACTGACTTTTGTAATACTATAAGTGGTGCTGAACAGTTGAGATGGCATTGCAGTTCTGGAGCTGGACTCTGCTTACAGGTATGACAGTGCTCTTCTACCTTTTTGAGCCAGCTTTCAAATTGAAAACATTGTAGAAAACAAACCCCTCTTTTGCTGTATCATTCCATGTTTTTTTCCTTTGCAACTGAACAAAAATCAGACTAAACTCTGAATGTTTCTTTTATCGTCTGTATTTCCCCCCACTGCATTTATTGGCTGGCTTGCATGCAGGGTATATGTTTAAAGAAATTATAGATGTTTTCACAGAACAGTTTCCAATGTCTTATATCCCAGGTATGCCCAATGGACTAGGAAGCTGAAAAACACTCCAGATCATGTGAAACTCCATGTGCCCACACATCTCCAACCGATTACTCTTCTGACATGACCATGTAAGGCTGTCACTTGCAAGGAAGGTGAGCAGTGTGCGGGAGAAGGCCCTCCAGGGACTGCTTTTTCATGACAGCAAAGTCAATAGGGTTGGTAAATGGAAAACCTGGCCTTTGTCTCTCTACTATTCCCCCTGTGCTTACATGCATTGTGGCTTTCCAGTACGCACCCTGACTCTTCCACCTTGAACTGAGTTGTTGAAATACATCCAAATAATTTATTTAGCTCTGATTGCCTGGACAAATCTTTAATTAACATGCTTATGCACAGGCATAAAAAGTGTAGCTTTATATTTTGAAATATAGTATGTCTGGTTTATAAGAATAGGACTGTTCATATTTCAAGGGCTCTCTTCTCAAAGCTAGTCCCTCTGATAAATGGAATGAATTATGTTTTTGTTGGCCGTCTTTGTTACCTCCATCACTGTGTTTCCAATTTATCAACATAGTTTTGAGAAATTGCTAGAATATGTTGCACTCGTAAGCACTGAGAGAGAGAGGAGAAAAAAATACTCATTTATTACTGCTATTGTGTTTGATTATATTATGCATATCCAAAGGACTAAAATGAAATGTCATCTTTAATTCTCCCCTTACAGTAGACAATATCACCCTTTCTTCTCTTTTTCCAAAAACAGCTTGGAAGTTAATTCTTTATTTTAAATCAGCCATATGGAGGAGAAGCAAGTGTGCATTAGGGACAGGGCAGAAGTAATGGGAGCCCAGAGATCTGAGCTCTATTTCTGGCTCTGCCTTTAGCTCTTTGCAATCTTGAGCAAAGTCATTTGACCTCTGGTCTCCAATCTCTCAGTTCATGAAATAGGAAGAATACTAGCTTCCTACAGATGTCTCTAATAATTTGCCAGAATCATGTCTTGTCTAATCACCTGTGTTTAATATCTCCTAGGGTCTTGCAAAGTCAGTGAAGGCTGAAGCAGCAAATTTTGCATGCAACCAGAAATAAAATGCTCTTGGACAGTTAAGACTTGAAGTCTGCGAAGAGCTTCTGAAGGGGCTAACCCAAGCCAGGAGAATGGGTCAGAAAGCCACCGGTACCATTTAGTGCTGTTAAATACTGATAAATGATCTACCCCAGCTTCTCAGGAGAGGGAACTTAGTGTGTTTAGGACATGAGGCTTAACCAGGTCCTCAGCCCACAGCCTGGAGCTGCAATAAACTGCCAGGGGTGGGGGTCCAGCTGCACCCAGTTTGGCTGTGCATGCACAGCTGAGGATAATCACTCAGATGAAAGGGCAGGGGAGCCTCAGAGAAGAGCGCCAGGGTGTGCTGCAGCTCCTGAGTGCTTTCCCAGGAGAAGGGTGAGCATGAGGTAGTTTGTAGCCCTACTGAGAGGGGAGACAGAGAGTAAGCCTTTTTTGTTACCCTGTTAGGCTAAGCAAAGGTTTCCTGAGGACTGACTAGGAGCAAAATGGCTGAACATCCTAGGATGAGTTGCTGGGAGTTGTGTGTTTTCTTGGGGGTGGGAGATGGAAAGGGAAGAAATTCCCCTTGCTGAAGGTGAGGGATCAGTGAAGGGGAGGGTGCTCAGACTGACCTGAGTCAGGGCTGGGGACAGGGGGCTTTGTTACATCCCAGCTCCAGGCACTGAGGGCTTTTTGTAAGTACATAATGGCTGTTTCTGAGTAGTCTTGGCAGCTCAGTGCTGCTGGACCAGACCTTTTGAACTCTTTTTGCCCAGAGAGTGCTGATCCGTTGCCTGCCCTTGTCATGGGTCCCGGACACCCCGAGGGCTGCTGCAGGGCAGCCCCAGGGAGGCTGTGCTGAGCTGCAGTGCAGACTGCACCCCTGCCTCCTTGTGTGATTTGCTCCAGTGATTAATGACAGTGGCTGTTTAAAAACCTGCTGCCTCATTTGCAGTCTAAACTTGTCTGGTTACAGGCTCCAGCCAGGGGCTATTTATCTCTTTGTACAGGCTCTGGAGGTGGGTGCTGTGGGGGAAGGGGTAGGTGCTCATCCGCGGGTGGGGGATGAACCTAGCCGCTTTCCTAGTATCTTGTAGGAATCGTTTTCTGGCTGCTCTAGAATCTTGCAGGGATCGTGTTACCTCTGAGGGGAAGAGGTCTCTGCCTTTGTAGAGACCCTTGAGGAAGCCCCAGGCTCCAAAGATACCCCAGCGAGATTTGCTTTTGGTGGTAAATAAGGGCTGTCTTTGAATGGCCACACAAAGAGTGAGGGTGTGGAGGTGGTACTGTGAGCTTGCAGGATCCAAGGGTAAGAATTTAGAAACACAGTTGTGTCATCTTAAAAACTAAATCCCTCCATGTTTGGTTCAGTTGCTTGCTCAGTCAGTGACCTGCAACAGCCCAGGTTCCTCCAGAGCTGGGAAGGGAACAGCAAATGGGGTTTGTGACACCATCACCAAATGGGGGATGTACAAGGGCTTTCAACTCAGATTCAGCTGCTGTGGAGAGAGGGAGCCTCGCTGCTGGCTTCCTTCTTGGGATGCTGCCTTTGCAAAACACCTACATCTTTCCATGACTGCAAAAACGTTCCTCTTGTCTGTGGCTGGGGCTGACTGTGCAATTCTCCAAGCTCAGGGCCATCCTGGGTGCTTAGGCATGATGCTAAAATGAGCAGGATGCACATACTGAAGCAGAGATTACTTTTTCACTGGTTACTTTGTGAATGAAGCATCTTAAAAATTACTTTATCTGTGTAACTTCTGCAGTGCAAGCACGGCAGCAGGCACCAGCTTTCGGGTGTTTGGGGTGCAGTGCTGAAGTGCAGTGGATTCCACTCGAACTGGCTCTCGGGCAGATGCAGGTGTTAGGGATGTCTTGGGTTTGGGATCGGGGTTCGGGCTCCCCAGGCATGCTCCCTGCCTGTCCCCAAAGTGCCTGCTGACAGGGTAGCTGGGCCTCAGCTGCTGCTGCTGAGCCTGGCCTTGCCGAGGTGCTGCTGCCAGCTCCGCCCGGGTGCCAGCGTGCTGCCCCGGGCTGCCCTCACCGACGGCGGCCCCTTCGCAGCGGGGTCTGCAGCGAGGCCCGGCAAGGGTTAACGCCGAAACCCCACGCCCACTTTGACGGAGTCGGACCAACCTCGCCAAATTTGAAAAGGCGTCCGGGGCTGTGTGCGCGCCCTGGGCGCGACGAGCCGCGCCGGCCCCGGNGCACCCCTGCCCCGCCGTCCCCGGTCCCGGGGGCACCTCCGCGCCGCGGGATCCTGCCGTGACCCCGGGTAGGGGAGGCACGGTGGGGCCCCGCGCCCGCCGTGCCGTGTGAGAGGAAAAGGCGGGGGGGGCGGGAGGAAAACCCTCTGCTTGCAAAAATGCAGTTCGCTCTCTTCTTGTCCTGGTGCTGCTGCCTGCATGGATGTGCGCTAGGGACTGGCTTCCTCTATCAATTCCCAGCATCAACCCTGCAGCACAACTACCCAGAGCAGAGCTCGGGCTCGCCGGGCAGCGGCTTCGCCAGTCGCCGGTGAGTAAGACCGGGTCCGCCTCCCCGGCGAGGAGGCCGGGCCCCGCCGGGGGGAGCAGCGGGCAGCAGTCCTCGCCGAGGGGGCGAGGGGCTCGCTGGGCTGCCCTCATGCCAAATGGGGAGGGGGAGGCTCCCTACCTGCCCGCAGCAGTGTCCCTCTCTGGGGCAGGGAGCGACTCGGAGATCGAGGAGCTGAGCTTTGGGAAGTGAAACCCGCAAACTCTCCCCTTCTTGCCCCCCGCCCGTCGGGAGGGGAAGGGGGCTTTGCCGGCTCCGCGGGGCAGCCTGTCCCCCCGCGCCGCGCTGTGCGGCCGGGCCGGGACACCCCCGGAGCCCGGACGCCGGTGATGCCGACAGAGGGAACTGCTGTAGCCCTCGGCTGCGAGGAAAAACTTGTTCAGCTCAACAAAGGAAAGACTTTAATTACAGAGCTCTATTCAAGAGCTGCAGCTTTTAAATAGCTGTTTAAAACCAAGCCTCCCACTCTTTTCCTCTCCCCCCAACCCCAAACCGATTTCTTATAAAATTAATGTAAATCAGTTTTGATTTAGTGTATCTTGCTGCTTCAGTAGAGCAAACAATTTAGGCTTCTCCCCCTCCCCTCTGTTTTCTCTGGGTATTTCTCCAGAGGTGAAACAGCTGTTCAGATGAATGAGCCGCACTGTATAAAGTGAGAGAGTGGCTTAACCTGATTCCAGTTGTTCTTGAATTTCACTTTTTTTTTTCCCTACGATTCCCTTAAATGGGGACTTGGGAATTTAATATTCAGGGCTCGTCCATCCTGTCTCTACCTCTTCTCCTCCTCCCCTGCTAATACCTAGTATGCATGAGTTATGCTGCTGTGGAGGAGGGCTTATGTTAGCACCGCTTATTTGGGCTAGGAATTGGGATAAGGCATCTACACAGCAGATTTACATTGGCGTGTCATAGAAGTATAAGAGTGGGTGCTAGCCTTGTGCCTTGCACGGTTCTCACATATGGTGCATATTTCATCTCTAAGTGGGGGTGGCTTTGTTTGCTGGCCTGTCAAACAGGCCTCAGTCTGTAGGGGGTGTGATGTTAAACTACAGTAACTGTCAAAGGGTTTGAAATGGCAGAAAATTATAGGAGAGTAATGGGATAAACCTATCCCAGCTGGATCTGCTCCAAGGTACCCCCTTCCCAAAGCACGAGCTGCAATGAGAACCACATGTCATTTGTCTTACATATCTATTAGCCTGCAGATCTTTGTTCAGAGCTACCACGCTTACATGAGTGCAGACTGTATCTCTGCTCACCAAAGACCTTCCGCAATTCACACTCTTGCACAATTTTCCCATGCCTGAGTTGTTTGGATAGCTTATGCTTTGTCAGGGGAATGTGTCCTTTTCCAAGTCTATAAAGTGTTGTATAAAACCATCTAAAGCCGATTAAAACAATGATGTTGGGAAAGCTGGTGTTGGTTTNTTTTTTTTTTTTTTTTTTTTTTGTCCAATGGAACTTTGCCATGTGAGAATCTCCCATTCTAGTTTAAAGCAGAGGGGGAAATAAAAAAATTGAAGGCAGGGAAAAATCACTGGTGGATGTTTTGAAATAAAAATTCAAGTGCTTCACGTTGAAGCAATCTTTGTATGTTTTAATTTCCCCTTGAGTGGTGGAGTTTTGTTGTTGGCAAGTGTCTAACAGCTTTACTTTCTGATGGGAAAATCTGTGTGGGAAAACTTTACCCAGCCACAGTGTTGGACCTTTGCAGGGAAGCTTCCTGCAGGGTGCAGCTTCAGGTTGGGATAGCTGTGCTCTTCTGGATTTAATATGGTGCCGGATAAGAATGAGGCTTTTGCTCTAAAGTCTGACATTGATCTACATGGGTGTGAAGCCTTTTTTCAGGGGACTGAATCAGACTGGTATAAACTGTTGTTTATGTTGTTCAATGTCCCTTTTGCCATCTAAACAGGGGATCTTAGTAGGACCTGAATTATGTGAAGCAATAGCAGCTCAGTCACAGCAGAGCTTGCTGACCTCTGCCCTGAAGAGGCTGCAGAGGGCACAAGATGGTGGGTAGGTGATTACTGTTAATGACACTACATGGCCATTCTCACTTTCTCTTCTGCAACATTCCCAGCGACTTCTGGAACTTTTCCTGGGTACCATCAGCCAAGCATAAGCAGGCCAGAGCCTTGAAAGTTACTGCTGTAGCTCTAGGTTTTGGTACGTTGCAGCATGTACTGATGCGATGCTCTACAGCTGACATGTTTCCTTGATACAAGACACACCATGTTCCTGCACAGGTCTCATTCTGTCCTTGATCAGCAAGTGAAGACATGATTGAGCTGTTTGGGAATCTGCTATCAATTTTTTTTAAATTAGCTTGTCATAAAAGTTGTATTTCTTCAAGGGGGAAAAAAAAAAGTTGTTGGAATCTCTCATCTTCCACCTAGAAAACCAAAACTCAGTAGCTGATATAGCCCTTGGTATCTAGGTTGCAGGCTGTCTCAGAGATGGGCTTCTGAGGCTCTGAGGACTGCTGAACACTTTCTGCCAGAAACTAATGCCCTGGGCACTGTAAAAAGCTTGGGGGTTGGGGGAGAGTAGAGGGGAAAAAAAAATTATTCATGTCCTTCAAAATGAAATTGTGGAATACTTGTTCTGGTGGAATGTTGCTTGCTTTGTTTCCTTTTTTTAAAATGAAAATTCTAGCTTTGGTTGCCTTCAGTTGACAGATCTTGGTTATTAGACCAAAGATACTTGCAGTCTTTGCATGTGCTTGAATTGCTTTGAAATTCTGTAGGGGATGTGCAAGTAATAATGACTGAAATCCAAGCAGCAGTGTTTATTGGCATTGTGTAGATTGTAGCAGCCTTACTATTTTGTTTGAAATTCACATTTAGCGCATGCATTACTAACTTGTTACTGTGTTAAGGCAATGAGAGTGGGAAGTGGGTCCTACCCAAAGCATAAGAATGGAGGGGCTGTCTGCCAAGTGGGAACCGTTGTCCTCCAGACTTGGATATGAGAAGCTTTGCTAACTGAGTTAAGGGAAGCTTATTCGCCTGCTGGAAGTTGCTTGGTTTTCCAAGAATGCCTGCATCTGTGTTAGCTGTCTTTGGAATTGGTGTTCTCCCAGCTTAACGTCTCATCCTATTTTCCTGTAGTTTCAAATTAGTTGTGCATCAAGTCCTCATGAACTCAAGTGTGGGAGTTAGAAACTTCTGGGACTAGATGCAGTGCTTAGACCGGAAACCTCTTTGGCTGTGAGGTGGAGGTAGCTGAAAGAAAACCCCCAAACATGAACTGGAAAGCAATGTAGGATGATAACTTTTTCTTACTGGTAGCTTCACAGTAGCATCACAAGAGTTAGCTGGGGTGGATACAAAGTCCAACTGTGATAGATAGACCTTCAAAACACTTACACCTCAGCCTAAAAATTTCTTGTTGTGAATGAACATTAGAACTACGATGCTACAAATAACAGGACTGTCCAAGTAGGCATTCTTATCCAGACTATACGGGTAATTACAAATCGGTATTTATTTTGGTTGCATAGTAATACCTAGTGCTTGCTGCAGCAGTAATGTTTCTTGAGGATGGATATGAAGAGGAAAGTAACATCAGCCAATTGAAATTTGTAAGTGCAACTTCTGAATGCTAGAGGCAGAGGTTTTGATATGGAAGGCCAGGTGGCTTCATCCATTTCTTATTGCCACATATGTGCCTGGGAAGCACAGCCCAGGAGAGCGAGACCTGGATTCCGGTTGTGACTCTACCAATCATTTACTCTGTGTCAGAGGGCAAATCACTTTGCCATGGATTCAGCGGAACAATTAAACATGCTCTGTGTGCTGCTTTGACATGCAAAAGATACTTAAATTGACATCAGCTTTCCTGTATTTTAGCTTGTCTTACTTTTCCCCCAAAAAACCTGAAGTGTTGAGGCTTTCAGATGTTTAGGTGATGCTTGAAATATGTTGTCAATTATTCCTTGAGGCTGGCAGTCTTCTAATGGGTCACTTGAATGGCTGGGTTCAAGGTCAAGATGTCTGGGTGGACCTGTTACAGGTAGATCTGTTCTTTTCAAAACGGCTACCTGCATTGTGCCTGGTCCTGCAGCTACACATTTGCTAGGATGGAATTGCTGCTCCCCAGCCCCATTTGAAGGACTGTGCACAACTACACTGTGATTTAACAACGTCCAGCCTCTTAGGTGAGGTTTTAGTAGGTTTAAGTTTGGGTCTCTTTACGTGATAAAAGCCTGTTCTTAATATTAAAGGTGATCTATAAATCAGTATCCTGATTTATGCAGTCTGTCAGAGTGCTTTCAGAACATGTATCTGGAGTTTTCCTGATGGTTGTCTGTTAATTCTCTCTTTACCAGAGAAAGATGATTTGAACCTGATTTCAGCCCCAAATTCTGATCCTCTTGTGGCTCTTAAGTGGGTGTGGAATATAAAACTATACATATTGGAGAAATGTGGTTCTCTTTCCTTTTATGGACAGAATCTTGCTTTCTGAGTCATTCCCTCCATCACCTAATACTCTGTTCATTGCCTGAGGTCTCTGGTTTTCTATGGTTTGCTATGGACTGTGTGAGGATGCCAAGCAAACAAACTGGGATTTGTGTCACACTGAGTCCTCTGCACTAATTCCCCTTTGAAGTGCCCTACCCAGGTAACCAAGAGGTCGCAAGGTCTTAAGCTTATCACCAAACCCTTGAACTATCCGGTGTTTGTTTCCTGGACTCTGCAGCCATATGAGCCTCATCTGACTTGGGGAGTTAAGTGCTGTAACTTCGCAATGCAATTAACAGTGAAGCCAATGGTAGTGTGAGGACCTAGCAATGCTGGAATGGCTTTGAAATACCAGACGTGACTCTAGTTACTGCAGTAAATTGTATTCGTTTAGGAAATCTCCTACTGTCTTGCCTTTCCAGCTGCTCCATGAATCATTTTCTCTCATGTAGGTTTCATTTACCAGCTCTAGGAAGAAAAAGGGAGTGGAGAGGCAAAGCAATGGGTGGCAGTGAACTTGTGCTCCCTTGGAAAAATTAACAAATGTGTGTCTTTCAATAACCCTTATTTGTCCACTTTCTCAAAGCTGAGCTTGTTAGTGTGCTAAAATCCTAGTTGAAACACGTCAGGTTAGAAACTTCACAGCTTTGCTCAGGGGGAGTGGTTCTGTGACACTTGGATCATAGAATATTTACTAACATCTTTGTTTTATTGGGCTGTGTCTTGATAAAGAGGGAAAAAATTAAGAATGACTTTGAGGTAACAATGAAAGACTAAAAGCACAGAGTGCTTTAGGTCTGCTGGATTAGAATAATGGACCAGCTACTCATGCTCTTTCCTGCATTAGACCTCTAGCATGTCTAGAAACATTGTTTTATAAAGCATAGACTTTCTCTCCTGTAGGGTAATACTAAAATTCATCTGACCTCATTTCTGCAATATGCTCAAAGCTCTCAACTCACTTTTAATTAGACAGATTTAGACAGTACTTAAACTTACTTTCATTGAGGCATAATGTTTATTTTGAGGCTTTGAGCATAAAGCTAGCCTGTGCCAACTTAGATATCACAAAGACTCTATTAAGGATCATAGCTGCAAAAGTTAAAAAAAGCATAATGTCACTAACTGGGTTACTGTCCTGCAATTTTTCAACTTTTTATATAGTTGAATAATACTAAAGCTCCTGCTTAGTGTGTTTATGCGCAATGTGGCACTGCTCTGAATTAAAGTCCTCAATACTACTACAAGGGTGGGAACTGTGATACTGTTCCATATTGGTTTTGTTCCTTATCTCCTTTATAAGAAGAAACAATTATTTATCGACTTGCAATTTATTGCATGGAATAGCATGGTTTAGATGTTTTGGCTGTTTTTGATAAGTTTGATTTTTTTACTCCTCTTGGAAATGAACAGATGTGTAAGTAAAGAGTACTTGGGTGAAAGTGATGCCTCTCATATTTAGGCCTGGCTGTTTGAAAATAATTGAATCTTTTTGAGGACCAACAAATAGGAAGCTATTTCAGGTTTGAGACTCCTTTTCAGCTTCCAAAGCAGGGAAAACATAGCTCTGGGAAAGAAAAAAAAAACAACTCTCTGATCTTTTTAGAAACGGCTTTCACCCAGAGGCCCATACAATGCATGCTACTGAGTCAAAAGCTGAAGGCAGCTTCGTAATGTTTCACGTTTGGGANACGTTTGGGACAGACCAGTCTCCTCTTCCATAGCAATGTGGTTTATCTGGAAAAGAGAATCTGCCACTTAAAATCATAGTAGTTGATTTTGAAACCTCTTTGAAGCTGAGAAGAGAAGGTATCTGTGAGCTTCTCCTATGTAGGACTCTTCCCTTTACTTCTCTGTGGTCTGCTGTGTGTCTCCTGTCTGTCCCATGAGAGCTGAGTAAGGCTGTCGTGACCCAGCCACCTTCCTTTATGCTGAGCAAACAAACCATCTGTCAAAACTTTAAAGCTAATGT
>VZTV01080924.1:0-35992 GCA_013400875.1 Anhinga rufa
AATCAAAAACATCAGAAAATTCAGTGTCAAAATAAACCTCCAGAGCTTGTTTTTGCCGAATGCAAAGGCAGAACTCTAAAATACAACTAAAAGAGTCATATGAGAGAACGCCTCAGATGGCACAGGATGGGCTTTTCTCTCAGCTGAGTGCAGACGCAATATGCAGTATACTGGAACCCGTACGTAGAGGTAGATCAGACAGTTCTTGTCTCCAAACCAAAAAGCAAGCAGAAGGGAACCAAAACCCTCTGCAGAGTTTTATCCAAAAGGCAGCAGGAGCACATCTTGAATTTTATGCTTCATTTGAGTGATCTTTTCTTTAGTTTGAGAGAAAACACAGTAGAGATTTAACATAACAGGAATAAACAGAATACTATTGCATGAAAGCTAGAGAGAAGAAAATATTCAAAGAGCAAATTAAAGTTAAATTAATTAGCAAAAATTATAATCTTCAAACCTTCTTTCACTCAGTTCTTGCTTGCAAAAATGTTTTTTCCATCTGATTACAAATAGAAAAAATTGTTATAGAGTTAGAAATCAAGCAAATGCATCCTTTAGCACATTCATAACACTTTGAAAACCTCGTGCTTTGAACTGAGGAAATTTTTGTCAGGAGCTGCCAGGCAAAAAAAATATCCATAACCTAAGTGGAAAGGAAAATAATGCTTTTAGATGCTAAAGCATGAAATAATTCTGTGACTTCATATTTCATTTCCATCTACTGACCTTTTCCTATGAAGGGAATACAATCCAGTTTCTCTTTATCTCAGGAACTATCTTCAGACACTCTATTTTTAGTGTCTGTCTTGTAGAGATCTTTCCCGATTGGGATAATTTCATTAGAAAGGACATTCAGCTTATAGCCAGGAAACCAAGATGCTATGCCTTTACTTCAGTTTGGTCTCTGGCAAATAATGAAAACTTGACAGCTTCAGTTATCCAGCTGTAAAAAAGAATTTTCTGAGGCCTTAGAGGAAAAGTGCAAGACATTGATTGCGTATATTGATTTATATCAACTAAAAATAGGATTAGAACCTCTCCATTGAGCAAAATAGCTTGTTTTCCCTACATATTGAAAGGACCATTACCTTCTCTCCGTCGTTTCTCTCTTTCCCTCCTTTACCTCTTCATCATCTGGAGGACTGATCCTTTCTCAGTTTTGCTCATTCTTCTGCCCTCCTTTCTGTAATACTGAACAGTGATGATGATGTTTGCCTCTTGAAATGTGGAGCAAAGGAAGGTGCCTGCTGGGAATAATCTAGTCCATATCTGCATGCATAGTAATTGTGCCCTCAGTTTTCATCTGAAAATTATTTTGTCTGGAAACTCAGCCAGTGCTGCTGACACTTGTGCCTTCTTCCAGAGCAGAAATATTTCTTTTCAAATATTCAATCTAATGAAAACAACTTGGAACGTGTCATGTTTCATAACACAGGACAAATGTATTTTCACTAACTGTATGGGAATCTCTGCTTAAGGTGCTTGGAGTGAGCCCTCCTAAGGCAAATAGAAGGTTTTGTGGACAATTAACAAATTTACTTTTAAAATCATATTTAGAAAACAAGACAGCTTCTGAAGTAAATTCAGTCTAGTTACACTGCGATGTATTTAGCTGTATAATCTTGCAGTACTGCACTGTATCCACTGGAATTTTCTATATCTTTTCAGATATAATTGCTAGGACTTTTCCTTCACTTTACTGATAAATGTCCACCTTACAGCAGCTTTGCACTAATGCCTTATTGACATAAATTGGGTCTTCTTTTTTTTTTTTTAATAAAATTTTAAAATTCCAGACCACTTTTCTGTAAAAATAGCTGTAAAACAACGCAACTTCTCCTCTTATACAAGTCATCTAACATGACTCGGGCTCTCTTAAGTATCTTCAGGTCACCTTCCAGAATCCATTCTCCCTAAGTCTGTTTGGCCTCATCCATTGTTTTCACTGTGTCTGGAAATCCACTGAACAGGCAATAGACTGCCTATTGACAAAATCTCGCCAAAGTTCACTTCACTATCAAAACATTATACCACTTCTCTTTTCCTCCAGTCTCAGGCACAAAGCAGTGGGAGGAAGCACAACAGCAAAGCCTCCTCAGAGTCACACTGTAAGAATTTGCACTTTGGTATCTGTCGTTCACACAGATTTTCTGCTGCCGTTGTAAAGATAAACAGATGAAGAAAGGATGGAGCCTCAGAGAAGTGATGTTTTTCCCTTAAACCAAGATGCTAGGGAAATCCTCAGGATCCATTTCTTTCTACTACTTGTGAAGTAAACTGGAGATGCTGTGGCAGAAACCGGTCTTTCCGGGCTTCACCCAGCTATTAAACATGTGGTACTGAAACACTTTTGCAAGGAGCAAAGCTTAGCAAATGATACAAAAAATTAATCTCCGTCACTGCTAAAAATGTCGTGCCTTCGTTGCTATGGTTTTAATGCCTTAATAATGATGCCTCCTCACCTTCTCTAGTAACAGATTTGCCATTAGGTATAGTCCAGCACTCCTAGTTGTGAGTACAGACCACCTGATTCCTCCACAATACAGATGTGATTTCCGTACAACAGAGTTAGAGCTGATGTCTGGCCTGTGCTGCAACTGTGAGGTGGTATGTTGTGCAAAACAAAACTTTCTTCCTAGGCATCCAACCACCATATCAATTCTTCCAAACTCATTGCATTAAGTTCCCCACAGTTTTTGACCTGGACAATATTGTTTATCAGACTTGTGCATATATGAACAGCAGAAAAACAACCTAATGATCTCAGTAAAACTTCCATTGCTTTTAGAGAGCAAGAGAGTGTGCATGTGAGATAGAATAAGCATGTTTACAATAATATGTTAAAATATAAGGTGTATTTCAGAATAGGACTAAAAATACAGATCAGTCAATAAGCTGCAAAGACACCACAAACAGAAGAAATTCCCTAAAAGTCAGGATTAATAATAATTGTAATACCTAGTATTTATAAGAATTTAGTTTCATTTCATATTGTTATTCCTAAGTAGCAGAGAAATAGGCACCATATAGATTATCAAATAAGATATAATTGGCAGAGCTAGAAACCTAGTTCCATGCCTCAAAAAAAAAAAAGCTCAGTGGAAACAGTTCATATGAAATTAAGTTTCTTCCCATAATCAAAACACATTTTACTTCTAACTCATAGGAAAATTAAGTTTGTTTCTGGGTAATTTTCATTTTCTTCTCTCTACTGACAGAGGCTCAGTGGTACCTGCTGTAAACAGATAACCACATAACATAAAGCTATCATAAATTCAAACTCTGTCTCCACAGTTGGGTCCCCATGTTCCTGCTCTAGAACCTCAGTCAATGTCTCGTCGTTGATTGTCTACCACCCACCGTCCCTGAGCCCAGGAGGAAGTTTCAGCCATCTCTTCCTGCATGAATTTTTTTATTTTGTCTCAGCTGTTCTCCCATTCTGGAACAGAAACTGCCCCAAAACACTTGAACAGAGCAGTCATATCACCACTTCATCTACTTGCTATCTAAACAACTTCAAGCCTTTTAACATAACTCATCAAATATTATCTCTTTTGCTGTAGTCCAGTCCCAGTCTGAATAAGTCTTTTTTAAGCAACAATTATAAAAGCAGAAGATACCATTTTTAGGTATTAACTGATATGTACAAAAATTTGAATATTTCCTTGCCTTCACCAGCAATACTTCCCTTGATATTTCCAAGAAAGACTTGTGCTTTTTCATGGCTGTATTACATTCTTGGTTGAGTAACTTTGTGAGTGAGGAAGAGTCAAGTTTTCCTTTTCCTCTGCCATGAATGTGTCCAGCTATTCCCACTTTATAGAGGACAATCAAGTACACAAACTTTTGCTTTGCTCTCTTAGGTTTCTTCCTGTCTTTATTATGCCCATGCTAAAGGACAACCAGTTCTTCTTTCATAATATTAGTACTTTCTTATACATCTTTCATCTTTTTCTGACCTCTCTTAGCTTTCAAAAATAATTTTAAAATGTGCATTAAAATAACAGAAATGTGTCAGTAGTTGTCTTGGGTATCTTCTTTCCTTCTACACCCAAAGGTCATATCTTTGCTATATTTTAGCTCTAGTTTAGCAGATCTATTTGAGAACCAGCAGGTGTGCACCTTAACATGCCGGCTTTTCCTGTGCTCTGGGAAAGAGTTTGAATCACTATGCCTTTCCTATAGATGAGCCTAAGGTTAGGGTTAGGAGAAAGAGAGTATGTATTTAGAAAATACAACTCAAAGCAAATTGAGGGATGATGCTACTATTTCCTCTGAGCAGTATTTAATCTCTCAGCGGTATGTGTCAATGGTCTGTAAATCAGCTTAGTGTTCAGGCTGAAAAAAATGAAAGTCCAGACCTACATTTGTAATTGGGAACGGAAATGTGCTGCAAAATGAAACTGAGCCGCATAAGTAATTCTGCAAAAAGAGACTGTCTGTTCCCTTTGAATCCATTAACTCTGTACATTAAATTTACACCTTGCTTCCAGCTGCAGCCGCATCTGTACTCTTATTTCTGTCTTTCTCAACAAACCCGTTCACCCTTTCAGAAAGGCTAACGTAACTATCCCATCTTTATGAATTATGACCATGCCTAAGTATTAAGTCTCTTAGTCACATCCTAAGTGGATTCAAACAATGCAATTTACTTGGGCATAAAGCCATCACTGTTAGCAAACTCTAGCTGGTACAGGACACTGCAGCTGGTCTCCTCAACAACTGAAGCAATAGCAACCATTCTTCACAATCTACACTCATTTGTCATAGAACAGAGAGACAAGTTCTAGACCTGAACCCTTCTATTCCACAGTCAGTTTCCCAAAATAGAGCAATCAAAAGATCACTGAACATCTCTGAAAAGATATTTGAAAACTGTTACTCCAGCTCCTGATTTTAAGAAATTCCTTAGAAATAAATTACCCTTTCCTAAGGCCAGTCCATACCTGGAACCAAAAACTGTCACAAACTTCACCATTCCTTACTCCAGTGCAACGTATACATGTCCAGCTCACATTCTCCAAAAAATACTCAGCCTTTATCTTAAAAAACTGTAGATATTTTCCCTCAAGGGGATGGAGGAGGAAAGAAAAAAACTACGCAACAGCTTAGCCATTTCATTTAACGCGCTACTATAAGTATTTGGTTACAGTGGTAAACACCTAATTAGTTACTCAGCTAAGAATCACTGTTCTTCCTCAGAAGGATGTAGCTGAATTTAAGTGCATATGCACAAAATTAGCTTCATCTTTTTGAACTACAATGGTCCAGTCCAAATCCTTTAAAGCCAATGGAAAGGCTCCCACTCACTTTAGTAAATTTAACTTGTTCCTGGACTTGTCTTCCACAGTTTGTAAGCAAGTGGAAAAGAAAAATAGATTAATACAAATCACATGGTTTTACTAAGTAGACTTCCAAGTCAAAATAGAAAGCTGTCTGTAATTAAAGAAAAGCAACAGATAAACTGGAACTTTTTCGAGTCTGGAGGCTCCAAAATAGCAGGACAAAAATGTCTGGGGCATTAGAGAAAGAACAGCATAAACAGACTTAGGGAAACTGTTCTTTCTGGACCAGCAATGCTAGACAGAGTTTATAAACTGTCCAAGTCATTTTCTCATAGGACTACCAGGACAGGCTAGGAGTTTTGGTTCAGTTTTGTTTTTCAACTGTAGGCGGATTAAGAAAAAGCTTTCTGTCAGTGTATTTTATTGAAGAAAAAATAAATAATTATTCTTAACACACTAACTTATAGTATTTCAGAAACAAATTAGTAATTTTAGAAATAAAGTGAAAAATCTTAGGTCATATTACAAAAATGCAGAGTAATAAAACTGCACAGATGTTCTGGGATATGGCCTTTGTGAAGCCACTTGCTTTCAGAAGCAACTCAACCACAGTGATGTGCTGAATAGGGTTTTGTTTCTGGAAACAACCTTGCATGACACAGGTTAAACCCATCCCTTGCCCTAGCCCATTTCCCCTTCTCATACTTCCATGTATGACATTACTAATACAGCTACCAAGCAACTCAGGCAACACAGTGCCCACACGTTTTGTTTGTATTAGGCAATTGTAAGGTCTGAGAGTTTCAAATATCATACACGTTCTCCACTGGTATTCACGTAAACCTTAATTTAAAAATGGACACACAGCAATTTATCCAACTGAGGATTCAGACATGTTCTGAAGATTAAATGCAAACTGACATGTTTGTTAACAGAAACATCAAGACAGAAATTAACCGAGAGCATTGGAAGGAAATCAGCAAACGCAAAGTATAGATGTGGAAGAGGTCAATACAGACATACGCATTTTATGCTGGGTATTATTGTAGCTCAGTTCTTTATTTCAGTTAGATTTACTGGAAAGAACCCTGAACTTCATTCAGGATGAACATCTGTTGCACCAAAATGATCTTCCTTGTTAGGTGACAACAGTAGATAGCTACACACAGAGAAAAACCAACAGTACTGAGGTTGCAAAGCCAAATTCTCAAAAGTTAAGAAATACCAGATGTAAGGCTGCCTAATGCAGCTTCAGTATTATGATACAAGCTTTAACTATGCAATTGCATTTTTTTCCCCAGACCTCATGCACTGCACAGAATGGATAGACCTTGTCAGAATTCCTTCATTATGATTTATATACATTTTTTCCAACATCTTACCTTATGACTTTACTCGATTATAAGGCCTTCAAATGTTTCATGAAATAATCTTTACTGAGCCTTAAAGTGAGAGATGTCATTTTACAATGGTGGACACATTATGAAAGGAAAGCACAAAGGTTAAACAGCAAGAGCCAGACCTGCAAAGTAACTTCGTTCATTTAAATAAATAGGAATTTCAGCAAGTAAAGTAGGCAACTCAAAATTAAATTAAGGAATTATTTATTAAAAAAAAACCAACAACAACAAAAAAAAAACCCTAAAAACATCAGAGTATTTGAGGACTTAAAAAATTAAAGTTTAAATCCCTGCTGTTACTTAACGTGATTTATTTTAGCATATTTCTGGAAGAGAAACCATGTTATCTTGTTTTTGAAAGAGATGAACAAGAACTGCCTTCCTAGTGCAATTCAGTGCACAGGAGTAACATCATTAATTTTTTCTCTGGCATGCTTCTGAGGGCTCCTTCCCCTCTGTTTTGTCAGAATAGCGACAGGTCTGAAGTATCAGGCAAGTTTAACAAGTGTTTTTCAGGCAGACCAAATGGCCCTGCCATAGAATACAAACCACACTGCTTTTTAGTTGAGATTTTGAATTTCCTTTCTCTTTTCAACAGTTAAATGTAGCCATATCTTGAACAATGCTTTGTACCTTCGACATTTAAATCTCTGTAGCCTCTAAAGACAAAGCCCAATGAGGCAAGAAGGGAGTCAATATTGGCCATTTGTTGATCTAGTGCTTCTGGCTGAGAACAGCCCAGCTGATCAAATGCTGCAGAAAGTGGAGCCAGAGTGAGTGAGGATGTAGCAGCAAAGCATTTGTCTCCTGAAAAAGCACATTAGATCCTGTCTCCATCCATCATTTTGAGATCCATCTTACTTTTCGCTTAAAAAAGCTTAGCAGAAGCAATTAAACTCTACTACGTTAAGCATTTACAGTTAAAAAATAAGCCTTCAGAAAGTTATGCCACCTGCCAAGTTCTGATCTTTTCGCTGGTCATGCAAGGTGAAGCAATGAAAGAAGTTGGTTTTCTTGGGAAGGTAAATGGCTCATTTGCCTTTGGTAGTAGAGGGTCCCAAGGTAACCATATCTGAACTTTTGCTTTCAATTCTAAAACATTTATATCTTATCAATAAATCATGGGAATGGAAGAAAGCAAGAAAAAGTAATGGGGGAAATTATAACTTGTAAGCTTATCAGACAATAATTTGTGGGTATGCTCTGCTTTTGCAGGAATAAAGTCAGAGGTAGTTCTGCCATTGCAATACTGCATACATGGGGAAAAAAAAAAAAAAAAGAAGAGAAAAATATCTTCTGCTGTTCTAAATAGTCAGCAGCTCTGTTGGTTACTGACCTGACACTGACTGACCAGTCCATTGACTGTAAATGAGAGCCCAATGGGGCTAGAAGGGTGCCGTAGCTCTGTGCCTGCATATGGCAAGCAATGTACTTTTCAGTCAACAGGTCACAGGGCAGGAGAGCAGGCTGTTGACAGCCTTTTCCAGGGTCTGAAGTGCAGTGCATTGTAATGACCACAGCTCCAGAGGGAAGGAAAAAGATCCACTAAGGCTGAGGATATTAAACAACTGTTATACAAAGCATTCTCAAAGCATTCAGGTCCCACTATTTCTACCAAGCTATTGAGATTTTTCATCTGAACTATGACCAATCTGGATGGCAGAGGTTACTCTTCTTTCTCAAGACTACCATATGCAAGTTATAGTAAAGTAAGATCTTTTTCTTCAACCCAGTATTAACTATACTGCTAAGCACCATGGAAAAAAGAGAGGCTATCCCAGCCTTCATTCTGCAGAGCTCCTCGCCATCCATGCAAGCACACTCTGTGCCTTCTCAAGTTCAGCAACAAATTCTTCAATGTCTCTCAACTGCCTTATGTGGAAGAACTGGAAGAGAATTTCCTGAGGGTAATACATCTCATTAGTGGTCCCACCTCAACCCACACACAGCCCCCTGAAGAGGCGGAGCGGGCACTGATGGGGAGCTGGCAGGGTGAGCGCACTCAGTGCTGCATGCTAGGGCCACCTGCAGCAGCAGCAGCTCCTCCAGGATGCTGCAGGAGCAAAACACAGAAGTATCACAAAGATAGCCAAGTGGAGAATTTGGCTCTTCCAAGTAAAGGAGTTAATCTCATGATAATGATTTCTGACTCTATCTGTATGGGTAAAGTCAGATATGAAAAAATAGCCTGCCAAGTTGCGCTTACACAGACAATGTTGCTTGTCAGTCATACTGTTTAGAGGACTAAACGTGACAGCCATTTAGCTTGACTAATTAGTAATGAGATCTTACCCAAGTACCAAGTTGGGGATTTATATGGCCTTGCGCTTCCTTGGAAAAGTTTCAAAACCATATCTACATAAAATGAGATAATCACCACCAGTGCAAATATGATGCTTTTCATTTTTTCTGGTAGCAAAAATAATTTAAAACCACTGAAGCAATGAACAAAAATGATGTGGCTTTGCCAAGTCTCAGCTGAAAAATAAGAAACCCTCTGATAAAAATCCCATTGAAGTAAAGCCCGTCCAGTGAGGGCAAGAGAGCCTCACAGACCTGTAAAATAAAATTTTATATCCCTCAATTTATATCACTCCATTTCAAAATGCTCTTCCTGCTAATTGCAGTGAGTCAGCCTATCCACCTCTCTGTGTCACTTTAATTATTTATATAATAAATAATTCTTTTCTTTGCTCTTCAGATAAGTAAAGTATACTTACACACCTGACTAAATAGGAAGATCTGATTTATTGCTTTTGTTGCTACATGAATATGTAGCACCATTGGAAGACAGAACCAAGAAAGTTAAGAACAGAAGAGCTATAACAAGACCAAGGAAGTTTCAGAGATATAAGCAAGGCCATTTTCTTTACAGTAGCAAATTTTGTACTGTATTTAAAGGATGTGATGCTATGATTCAATATCATTGCCAGATTGGAATGATTATGCCTGTGAATCACCCATTTCAAAACATAATTCCTACTTACCTTGAAATGGAAAGAATGGAAAATCTAAAGAAATAAGGGCATGTGGTTTTCTGGTATTTTTCCATAACATGCAATGCATTGGGAGTCAAAGACACGACAAAGCACAGGGACACTGAATTTAACACCACGAAAGAGAACTAAATTTCAAATGGGCGTGGAGGGTGCAGAGTCTGCCAGCTATAACCACTTCGGAGAACACATCCTTAACACAAGGCCTCTGAGACCCCACTATAACGGGGTAACAACAAACTATAAGAAAATTCTCTTACTCTGCAAAAGAATAGGTTGTTGTTCAGAAGGAAGGAAAGGCTGTTCGTTGTGTTATTCAGAAGAGAGGGACTAATAGCTGGTAGAGGACTATTTGAAGACAACAACTCTACAGATGTTGTAAGAATTGTGGAACTCATCCTGAGACTGTTTCTGCTTTTGCTCAGCAGAGCAAAACATGTTGCTCAGCCTAGTGTCAAAAAAAATCTGCACAGCAGGAGTCGTTGGTTCATAATACATTTCTTCTGACTCTACTTGGATGTTTTTTAATTATTATTTTATCTACTGGATGTCCAATTTGAAATTTAAAAAGAGTCCTAAGAGATAAGCCAGGACTCCTACTTTTCCTTTGTCAACATCCCTAATCACTAGTGAGCTAGACTATCTTTTTTCCTTAAAAGTTGAGAAAAAAATGAATTCAGCAATTTGTTCTTCATAAAACAAGTCACCTCCTAACATTAAAAAAAATATATTTCTTCAGAGAAAAGAATACGCTCAAAAATACATTGAGAGTAACTTTAAGAGACTCTACTTCATTTTTCAAACACTAATTTCTGCATCTCCTTGATACATCAGGGTGGGATGTTTCATTCTTTTCCAAGTTCTTTTTCCACAGTTAAATTTCCATAAGTTGCCCTCATATCCACTTGAAAATTCATTTTCAATGCCTTTGTGTAATTGAAAATCAAAGTTGTGAGGTTTTGTTTTTAAAAAGAAAAAAAAAAAAAAAGAATGCTAGGAAATCATGCACCTGGTGCCAGAAGGGAAATCTGCTCAAAACCTTTATCGTACCAAAATAAAAATATTGTACAAATTTATTTCTGCTGAATTTAAGTACAGCTGAATAGAGGGGCAACATGAAGATAAATGAAAGTCAACAATGGTAAATGCAAAGAGCTGTAGGTGAGGAGGAATTCTCCCAATTACTTCTGCATGTTGCCGAGTTCTACACTGATCATAAGTGCATAGGCAGAAGATGAGGTAGTCACTGTGCACAAATAAAAGTATCTGCTCAGCTTGTACCAGGTGTAGAAGGCAAAAAAAAATAGGGTTCATAAGAAATGAGATAGAAAATACTATTTTTAATATTATAGTACTTTTATATAAACCCTTTACATTCATTATATACACCACTATAGGAAACATTAGGAGGCATTGTTATCTCGCATCTAAGCTGGGTTGCTCAAATTAGAAAATTGGGTTCTCTAAGTCAGTTCTCTGTTGGAAATGGGTCTTAATAAGGTTCAGAAAGAATAGATATTTACCAAGAGCACAGGAACATACAGAGTAATATAAGACAGGATGGAAAACAGAAAATATAACAATCCCGCACATCTTTTTTAAATTGCAGTGAAAGTAATGAACAAAGTTCTTTCGTTTCAGTGACATCGGGACCAAGATGCAAAGGATAAATGAGCCACCACTAACTGACAGAGGACAGGAAGAACATCCCTGACTTCCCCCCAGCCCTGCCCAGAACCAAAGTCTTGTAGAAAAGTGATATGTAGCTTTTAAAAAAAGAATACAGGGCAAATCATGGTATTTGTCTGATCTGGTAAATCAATACTGTGTTTCACATGACTGATTCCATCTACTAATAAATAAAAACTTCAAACCATAGTCAAGACTAACACTTTTATTTGAGTTTGTAGTGAACTAACTGCATTGTTCAGTCTGTCTCTATGTCTTGGGTCTACCCAGAAATAATCTACAGAAATGCTATAATAAAGGTTATCCCCATTGATTATCTTTAAATCTAGTTGATGGAAAATGCAATGTTCTAAGGGGAAAAAAAAAACCTCTAGGGAATGCGATTTAAAGAATTTCAGTCAAATGTTGACTACGGCTCCACTTCCCCAAAAGAAAGTACATCCCCAGGACTCATTCAGATAGCAGAGCTTCTGCCAGTTTGGTCATGTCAGAAAGTTCCCTGGGAAAGACAGAGCATACATGGCCATACCACCTCCCTTAGTGAGCCAAAAATAAAAATCTGAATAACTGCAGTTCCAGCACAAGCAGCACCAACAAAAGATTTCAAACTGATCTTTTCAGTTCTGGACATTATCTGATTGCAGACTGAAATAATTTTTCAGTACTGTATAGATCAGCAATTAATATCATGCAATTTTCTTCAAATTTTTGTTCTATCACAGGTATGAAGTCTAAAACAAATCAATATGCAGAACTTAAATATTGCCACTGTCTGGCCTGCTCCATCTAGAAAAAACAAGCAAGCCCCTAATTTCTCAAATTAAATCTCCACTCCGATTAGGAAAAAATTATAATCTGTAAGAAACTTAAATGAAATCCAACTTTCCTTGACAATGTGTGAACAAATTACTGAGAACAATTTTACTGAACTCGTTCATCTTCCCATGTTTTCTTTTGTTTGTTTTAATGCCTAACAGCTTTTATTAAATTCACCTCTAACTGCTGTGCTTTTTATGACAGAATTTGTTTTCACTTGGAGCTAGCTTAAATGAAATCAGCAACATTAAGTATTTCTAACCAAACCACATGTATGACAATCACACTTGCTAAGCAAAGGGCCAAGTGGCAGATCCTACAGTCTGTTGCCATTACAACAGTGACTCAGACATGCTGATCCAGTCTAACTCCAGAACATTTTGCTTTCTAAAAATTAGTGGTGTTCAATCCATGTTTCAGGTTGCCTCAACTCACCAAGAAGGCAAACAGTAATTTTTATTGACTCTAAAACTTGCTAGAAGAGGTCAGGAATTGCTTTTTGCTTCTTATTGCCACATAATTGACTTAAGATCTATGTGCAACATTAAAAAAAACCACATTATTATCCATGGGATTTATTAACTAATTCACATGAACCACAATTAAAATAAATTTAATATATTTCTAGAAACCTAAGTTAGGATTCCTGCTGCTTTTCATTATGAAAACTAGAGTCACAGGTTGAAGAAGGTTCAAAAGATCCATATTAAAACTTACATACCTTATGTCTGCTAAATAAACTACTGTGTAAGAACTACCAGAGACAAGCTGCAAAGCAATCTCTATAAAGGGACAAGAAGATGCCTCTGCACTTATTCTTGTTTGACCCAGAATATTTCTTTTAAATATTGGTTTTAAAATCCAATCTTGATTTTTAAATGTAGAAGGAAGAATCCACCAATGCTTTTTATGCCATAAGTGGTTAATTAACCTCAAAACGTCCAAGATACTTTATTTTAATCTGAATTGACTTTCATTAACTTTATTCTCCTCTCATTAAACATTTTTATGTACGTTTTATCCAAACCAGACTAGCAAATCTCTGTTTTCGTCGTGATCAAATTAAAGGGTCTTCACTTCCTCTTTGATCTGCTGAGTAGGAGTTCCTAAACCTTTTAAACAGAGTAATGGAAGACAGACCCTCTCTTCTTGACAGGACAAGGGGAAACGGTTTTAAACTAAAGGAGGGTAGATTTAGACTGGATATAAGGAAGAAATTTTTTACAGTGAGGGTGGTGAGACCCTGGCACAGGTTGCCCAGAGAGGTGGTCGATGCCCCATCCCTAGAGACATCCAAGGTCAGGCTGGACGGGGCTCTGAGCAACCTGGTCTAGTTGAAGATGTCCCTGCTCACTGCAGGGGGCTTGGACTAGATGACCTCTGAAGGTCCCTTCCAACCTAAGCCATTCTATGACTCTATGATTCTCTAAAGTATTGAGAAAAGTAAACATGTAGTCCATGAATAATTTAACTTTTTTTTAAAGGAGCTACAGATTACCTAAATAGAAATATTCGATGAACAATTTCCCATTGCCAGCAAATGCAAATATAGCAAACCTACAGCATGTGCATGCATTTGGTTCTCAGAAAACCTGTGAATTTATGGTAATATGAACAGTTAGATCAAAACAGGCAGCTTATACTAAACTCAAGAAAAACATACCTCTTCCAGCACTCACACTCTGTAGCCTTTATAGGTCATGGATTTACAAGCAACTAGTACCACAACAATCTAGGAAATCTGTGTGCATTTCATATCAGATAAAATGGAAACAACTAGGCCACTATCATATTTTGTGTTATTCCAATATACACAGCAGTTGCTTCTGCTGCTTAATTAGGACAGACAAAACATAAGGGGCAGGTGGGTACTCCAGCATTGGTAGAGGACAATCAGAGGAACCAGGCAGTTTCAATGTTAGACTGGACCTAACTTCACTGAACACCATAGGACAGATCTTTCAACCTAGTTCAAGAAAATGAAACTAAGAGACACTGGACGAAAAGTTAATGAAGAGTACAGTCACACAATCTGCTCTAGGTATGTCAGCACCCAGGGTTAGCAGTCTGCCTCTTTATTCAGGGAGTACAGGCTCCGAGCTTTGGTGTGTACCAAAATTAGCTATGTAAAGGTAGACAATCAAACCAATGACCCCATAAGGAGCAGGCATGGAATAGCTGGACTCTTACATATTCACATCTGAGATTACCTCTATATTCTTTGCAAGACATTTACGTTTAGATCTAAATAAATGTTACAAAAGAAAAGGGGCAGGTAATGAATGTACCTAATCAAGGACAAAGCCTGTAGGCAGGAGCAAAGAAACAGGGCATCTAGTTGCAATAAAACAGAAAGTAGCAGCATTTTCAGCAGCTGCAGAAAAAAGTAATCTTCATCTGAAGTTATTCAAGGATGCAGAGAAGACAACAGTCTTCTGGTCCTAAAACCACAAGACAGTGCACAGGAAGGAAAGTTTTCTTGGGGGAGAAATGAAAAGAATTCCCTCTAGCTGTGAAATGCCTGGCAGCAATGTCTCCTGCATGCTGAAACATGTCTAATTTGGAAAGTCTAGGAATATGCAAATAAGTGAGAGAACTTAAGATTAAATATTAGTTCTTAAGGCAACATGGGATAATGCTAACCTTTAAAAATTGCACTATACTGTGCTTGGAGTATCAAATGGAAGATATTTCAAGTAATTAAATTATGTATATTTTTAACCATTAATTAACCTGTTCGAAATTATGTTTCTCCAATTAAATTGTTTTTAACATTTATTTAGCATAACCGTCTCTTTTCCAAATTTGCCATGACTTTCTCAGTTTAGAGGAAGTTTCTTTTAGTATCATCTTCATTTGAACTCTGTGACAGTCTAGCTTTTTTCTAGTAGCGATCTAGTTTTTATATTCCAATCGAGCAGAGAAACCAAGCAGAGAGGAGCAGCAATGCATTAACAAAGGGTGAATTGCTGTGTACATTTGCATTCTGCTAGCTAACCCACAGCAGCGACCTATGCTTTCCCTATTACTTAGCAGTATCTGGAGGTAGCTTGCACAGGAAGATCTTACAGACCAGCAGTTACCATTACTCAGAAATCAGCTATATGAAGCCACATTTGTATTGTCTTAAGTCAAAAGCGCAATAATCCCACTGATGTGGATTTTTAAAATTGCAAAATGAACCTAGCAATTGCCTTTTTCATTATGGCCCCATACTGGCTCAAGATACATGAGCAACATTAAGCACATTATCAGCTCTCTTAGCCTTATTAACCAATTCAATGCAATAAAAACAAAAGAGTTAGGGCCACCATTCCTTTTAATACTAAAGCTAGAATCACAAAAGAGGACTTGAGAGCTCTCTGTTAAATTGATGTACTTTGGGTCTGCTAAAGAAATAATCCTTTCAGAAGATGAAAGTGCACAGACCAACCACTGAGAAATTTTTTGCACAACAGAAGGATCATAATAATCTTCCAGTCTGACCTCCTGAATAAATTGGGCCATAAGACTTTTATGTATTCATCTTGTTTGAATTGGAGCATTTCCTTCAGAAAAGCATCCAGTTCAGATTTTAAAATGTCCAATAAGGGGGAATTCATTACAATCTTTATTAAATCATTCCACTGGCAAATTGTTCACACTGTTTAAGATGTGCCTGCTTGGAATCTAAATCGTGTAGTCTTAAATTTAATTGCACGGATCTCATTATACCTCTGCCAGCCAGACAGGAGAACTGCTATTATCAAATCTCTGCTTCACACACGGTCAAGCTGCTCCTTTATCTTCTCCATAATAAACCTTGCTGGATCACATTGCAAAGAAACTTTTCCAAATCTCAGAGTTCCTCTCTTAGACCTCCCTGATTAATAAACTTTCAGGCTTGCATGTGATATTCTGCTAACCATTTACTGTGGGTAATTACAGGTTGAGCAACTTCCTATTCCTCTGTTCAGACAGGAAAAGAACCACCTCTATAGTGTTGCACTGGGAGCTCCCTCTCCCTCAGAGTCCTTTCCTGAGTCATTTCTTCCCAAGACAGCCTTCCTTCATAGCAAAAACACTTTCTTGTTTCCAGCAGCACAATTTTAGCTCTAACTATATAAAACACATACTGTTTGGCTATGCCCAGGGTAAAATGCAATCATCATGTGGCTGTGAGGTAGCAATAGGCCCAGCTGCACAGCCACATACTCATTACCCTGTATCTGGGAGCACATCACATTGTGCTATGGAGAAGCTTCTCAGGGAAGCCATGCAAGGATGAAACCATGTCACCAACAGTCCACATCATCCCAAACCCACCTTTTCATTATTCATGGCACTTCCACGCTTTATGTAACCTCTGTTCATTATTTTTAATGTTTTCTACCTAATCACTCCTGAAACGTTAGAATCGAGGACTAAGAAGCATCTTTGGACTCACACAGCCACTCGCTGGCAGTAACCCACTACCAAGCACATACTGAGAGCCACCATCCAGCTCTTCATCTCCTAGTCTGTGCTGTGCCCTTTTGCCCCTATGGAAGGGATGACTATATTACATCAGTTAATTTTCCCTTGATCAGATTTAGAGATGTAAATCTGCTGCGCAAGAAAAGCAAGGAATACACCAAAAATTACTTGAGAAGCATGTCTTCTGTTTGCTGATCCCACTCCAGGTCAGACCTGCAGCTTCACAACTCTGCACCCAGAGCCCCAGCAGTGTGCTTGGGAGAAGAGGGGAGCCCCTGGTGAACAGGGCAGGGGAGCAGGAGGGAGCAGGGAAGGCGGAAGGCTTTCACATGTTATGGCTGTGGAAAACACACTTCTCCCAGTCCTTTCGCTAATGCTTTGGTGTAACCCCAGCAGAAGGAAGAGCTCAGAGGGTTGGAAATCTCTCTGATGAGTATAATGAGCATATGAGTGTAATTCGTGACTGGGAACTGTATCTTATACAACCCTTGTATCTTATGCAACACTTCCTAAGCAGATTTTATTGTCCTGACAATGTTGTACTGATACAAGATGATTTGGAAACAGCTGCAAAGCATTTACTAAAGATAAAGCCAAAACAAATAATTAACTAAAGTATGAGCCCACCAAGCTTTGTCTTCACAGTTACAATCTTTAAAATGTAGTAGTCAACTGAAATACATTTCTGCAAATCTGGGAAAATTCATGGGGGGTGAGAGGAAGAATTTGGAAAGAAATTGAAGTATCTGCAATATGTACTGGCTGGCATTTTTGTTAATTACTTACTAAATCTCAGCTTAACTTAACTTACTTATTTCAGAGTTTCAAATGTGTTCTGATTAACGAATTAGCACAAAGAATATAGTCCTGATTGATTTATGAAATAGCTAAATACCCAGACTTTCCATTTAATAAACAGTCAGTATACTTGCTGTTAAAGGTAAAGCTGCACGGCATGTTAATGTATCTATATGTAGTTTTGCCTATACACATATCTCTAAAAAAGAAGAGAAAAAAGATTGAAAACAGAAAATGCAAGATTTATTGTTTTTAAACATAAAGGAGGAATTTATAAAATGGGCTTAAGAAGTAATCGGAAATTTCTGCTGATTAAAATGCCTGGAACATGAAGAGACTCTCACTCTCCACTACCATTTACATTAGATTTTATATACATTCATTGTGTTGTAGGTATTCACAACATAATTTTAAGGCCTGACAAATACTGAGATCTAAAACACTCTTCATAAGTAATGGAAATCATTCTGTGGAACAGAAATACAGCCCTAATAATATTTTTTATGTTCTTTAAATTCTTTAAATGTTGATTCTGAGAGAAAATATTTAAAATATTTTAAAAGTTTTTATATCTTCAGTCCTTCAAGTAACTTCTGGCTTTTACATATACAGTCTTGGGAAAAACTAACAGGGATATGCATATCTGTGAGTATTTCTTGTGAGGGCAGGGAGGGGGGAGGTGTTCATCCCCATAGTAAACAGAACAGATGTGGCCTTGAAATGATCACATTAAAATGTACACCAGGACATATGTCCTCCAGCAAAAGAGTCTCAGGATCACAAGGAGGCTGTGCAATAGCTAAGCAGCACTGTGATCAAGCATGCTGCTCTGCAGCTATCCGGACTCTCCCAGTACTCACCCCTCAGATGCAGAGCACCGCTTTGGCCCTCCTGCTTCCCTCAGTGCCGGGGGAATAAAGGGGAACATTCAGAACAAGCATCAGTCATTTTTCCCAAGTATAACCTCAGAGCCAACACAAGAGAAGAGGAGATCCATTCACCTTAACTCTTCAGAGGCATAAACCCCATTTTGCCAGAGAAATAAATTGACTGACTATAATCAAAGAGGATCTGAACTTATTCAAGGTAAACTGCTGTTTAGCAGCCATGCCTGAATCAAGACCTTCCTCTAAGAATCATAGAATCACAGAATGGCTTAGGTTGGAAGGGACCTTTAGAGGTCATAAAGTCCAACCCCCCTGCAGTGAGCAGGGACATCCCAAACTAGACCAGGTTGCTCAGAGCCCCGTCCAACCTGGCCTTGAATGTGTCTAGAAATTATGAGATGGATGCGGGAATTACCAGATCAGTACTAAGGTGTTATGCAAGAGGCTAGAATTGCCCAACTTTCAGAAATGACTGAAAGTCGTTTTATTGCTCTGACTGGATCCTTGATGGCATTTCTGTTCAGTTGGCGCGCGCATTCAGTGAACCAAATTGGAAAAATGGACTTTTTTCCATTTCTTTTTTCTTTACATTTTGGCAAGCTCTCTGCTCTAATAAAAAAACCACACCTTTTTACAAACATTTCTTTCTCAGAGGCTAATAGAGATCGCTCTGTATGGCAGTTGTTCAACCTCTCCAGCCCCGTCATTAAATTTGTATGTGGTAGACTTTCACACATTTGGCAGATTGTCCTTTTTCCAGACCATGTTTTTCTAATCCTCCTTTGTACTTTTGATGCTTCATATCTTTCTAATCTTTCTGCTATTTTCCTTTCCCTTTGTCAATGGTTTGGGTCCCAGCCTCTGGCTGCAGCATGTTCCCAAAGCTGTTTCTCGGAAGACATCCTGATATACTCCTGGGCTTTTGCCCACATGGCTTTATAAAAAGAGCTGGGTATGAAACTTTGTCCAAAAAGAGAGAAAGAAGATCAAAATTTTAATAGTATTTCTACTCTAAATTGAAACAACCCCAAGATCTTATAAAGGAGACAATCACATATTCTACCAACTTGCTGGGGAGCATTTACTAGTGATATGACCAGCCTGCCTCCAGACCCTCTTTTCCATGACTATGATTAGGGAACCGAACCTCATTTTTCCAATTCGGTTAAGTGCACATCTTAAGTCATTAGGCCTTCTCGATAGATTGAGCTATTCTGCTTTTTACAAGTAATAAAATATTTATTTCATCAGCTTGACTGTGCACCGTGCAAGTGATTAGCTGTTCTCTGGCTGATGGGAGTGTATAACTCCTTGTGTAAACAGAATATCTTCAGCTATCAAACTAAATCAAATGGCTTTAGAAAAAGTTTTGATTTTGATAAATCAGAATTTTCAGCTTAAAAAAAAATCTATCAGACCAGATTTATCAAAAGAATAAATCTAGTTTACCTGTAACCATCTCAAACATTATCGTTTCAGAAAGGGTATACTCCAGCACTTAAGTATGTTTCAGATATCTTTCTAAATACGCATTGTCCCTTAAGAATATGGGGAATTTTTCTTACAGTACACAGCAGTTATCTGCATGCATTTTAAATATTCTGCTGCCTTCACATTTATAATCCATTTATAACTCATTTTCGCTTCCTATTATGAGCAATATATTAATAATTTGGCAGTAAAAAAATCATGTTTTACCTGCATAGAGTAAAAGTGGCTTTGCCTCTGATTCACTCTGATTGCCTCTGTGAGATTGTTAGTAGTCCATTTACCCCATCACTGACTCAGCTGCACGATGTGTAGAATAATGATAGTGTGTAGCAAGATTTACTATAGAAAAGGACTCCAAGATTTAACAGAAAAAACATCCTAGAGGGCAAATCGTATGGGGTATGAATTTACATAACCCAGTGTTAAATGATGCATTGGTATACAGCATGTAAAATATTTCATTTATACTTCATGCATTCAATGATAAGAGGTGGATGAGAAAGTATTCCCCAACACAGCAAACAATGCTTTTTTTGAACTTGAGTTGAAAAATCCTGTTCCTCTACTGCAAAGTGGCACTGCCAAAGAACAGACTGCGCTCGAAAAGGCTGACACAAAAATGACAGGGACTACCTCAGCCTCTCCCGCGTGCTCCATCGGCAGGCACTCCCCACAGCTCTGCCCTCCCTCAGGACCAAGTTCAAGGTGTGCAAGCCTGTCAGTCCAGCGACACAAGGTACCGTCTTCTGGAGCTCACCATCATCACCACTGCACTGAGGTGTTCAATCCCAAAGTGGTGACTCTGGGCTCCCAGCATGACTTTTCACATCAACTGCTGCATTATCTGCCTAGTCCCTGTTTGCATACCCCGTGCACAGTGCTCTGGTGCTGGTGAAGAGTAAGCAGGACACAAGCCTCCTCTCTGCTGGTCCCACACCTTGATTGCCTTCCCTGCTGGCTTTTGGTTCCCAGGTGCAATAGACTCACCGCATGAACCATGATTTGGCTGCACACTCCTTTGTCCAACACCATGCTCCAAGCAGGAAACCTAGGCAGAACCCCCACATGGATGCAGAAGACCAACATTCACCCTGGTTTTGCCACATTAACATTTTCATTCAAAAATGTCAAGGAGACTCAAATACATTAAATATTTTTATCAGACGCTGGCCCTCCTTGCCACTCCTTTAAGATCCTTGCAAGAGAGTCTGCTTGAATTGACCAAAACACAGGAGTCACTGGAAAACTTCAGAGTACTGCTGGCTATATCCCACCTGCACGACAACACCGTTCCTGAGACACTCTGTACAAGGCCTTATGATGCTACCTCATGCTTTTCAGGCCACATGAGAGCTGAAACCACATCACATTTGGGAGTTTTCTTGTGAAAAAAAGAAAAAAGTACTCCAAAAGATCTCTGTTGTGCAGATCAACCTAGTATAGAAGACTCGAGGGTTTTTTTTCCTCCAGAAAAACAGATGTCATCGGCTTTTCAGTTTCATCAGCCGTATTTCAAATAGATTCAGGCAAAGAGGTAAAAAAGTTTTACCCTTGTGAGCATGAACTCTTAAAGAAATAAGTAAATCCACAGAGAAACTAGAAGCAGGACTGATCTCTAGGAAAGGCAAGTAAGTGCAAATCAGGACACTGTGGAAGGCACTGATGCCTCTTGCCCTGAGACTAAAGCTCAGAGGAAACATTCATACAGTGGCATTTCTGTACTGTCATACAGGCTTGTTAAAAAAAGAAAGGCCTACATTTTTTATTTTTTTATTTGCGTTTAATAATGTTGGTTTACTCCTTTGCTTTGCCTGGAAGCAAGACAGATATTCCACTGTGAAAAAAAGGACACTTAAAAAAAAAAAAAAAAGAAAAAGAGGTGAGATACCAGATCGAGGTTAAAATAAATGAGGCCCAGTGGAGATATTAGCCAAGTGATAACTGCAGATCAGCTTTAATGAGCTGAGATTTTTTTCCTGGAGGGTATGAGTTACTCTGTGAGTCAAAGGAATATTTTTAAGTGACAAACAAAATGCCACAGAGGAATTAATTGTTGCATTGTTAACTACTGATTACTCATACATATCACAATATGTGGCTGAGTGATATCATCTTTTAAACTCCCATCCCACATGAACATGAGGAGGTAATTACAAGAAGCTGGCTGGAAGTAATCTGAGGGAAGAGGCACGGAGCAGAAACTGCTGAAAAGGTTGTTTAGTCCTGACAGAGAAGGAGGTGTCATTCCACCTTTTCCAGGAGAAATTATTTTACCTGCATCTCCATGAACTCTGACAAAGCAGAGCTCATTTCTCTGTTCCCTTATGTCTGTAAGCAAATATAACGCTTTTTTTCTTGTAAATCGTACTGACTAAGAGTTGATCATACAGAACAGAGGGACAACAGAGTCTAGGGGGAAACCACTCAGGGTGAAGGCACATCTGAGTTGTACAGCTTGCTCTGCCCAATGTGTTCCGAGAGACACGTGCAAAATATTGAAAACCCTTGTTCCCTGAGGCATTTGGAAAAAATCTACCGTTAATCTCTAGTTTTCAGTTCCCTGGTTGTTTTGCATCATGCTTTTGTCTATACATAGCCAGTCTTGGCTTAGATTATACGCTTCTCAGGACAGATGCTTGAGAGTAGATTTATGTACCTCCTCAGACAGTGGAAACCTGATATGAAAATCCGGGTTTACTACACTACAAACAATACAGAATAATTCTTTTACCAGATAAAGTAAATACATTTCTGTTTCATAAATTGAAGTGTTTAAATAGAAATATTTTTTTCTGCTTACTTAACCCTGTCATCAATCATCACCCCTTTATATATAATTCACAGTGATGGGCTCTAGAAAATAAACTTCTCAAATTCATAAAACCTGCATTGTCTGTCCACTCAACAGGACCTGTTTTCTATCCGCACAGTGCCAGTGTCAGGTATAAATAATTTCAGTTTGTTTTTTAATGCTTTTGAGACAGTTGCCATGGATTCTAAAGTACTTTCTGTGATTATTTTTGAGGGTAATGTTCTGAGAATATTTATGACAGATAAGGATCTCTTGCAACAATTCAACACTCCAGCCTAGCTTAATTTTTTGGCATTTTTTTTCCACATGATGAGATTTAAGAAGATAACAATTTCAGAAGATGCATAAAAAAACAGTATGAAATCCTAATTAATTATAATAAACAAGTTTCTGTTACCTACCTCTGTTTCTATGTAAACTAGCAAACACCAATTTGGTAAACAGGAAAGCCAAGGGATCTTGGATGTGAGATCATGGGAGATGGAGTGGCCCTGAGAAGAAAGAAGATTGCAGTCCTGCTATCAAGTTCATAGTCATTCATTATTTTATTCATTCATTTATTCAAGTGCTCTCAGTAATAGAAGATTCATTTTTTTCTGCAGTAAAACAATTCAATAAAAGGAATTTAGTTCTAAGAGTAAAATGGCTGCATTATATACATAAACACCACCTGTCTCATACTAATCCTAGCTGGCTTTTTTGCTAACTATTAGCCCTATTACTTATTCTGGGTATGGGAGTGCAGACTTAATAAAACACTTCCCAGACTGCTACTTGCCTTAGAGCTGAAGCAGATAATGTGGCAGGATGATAATTATTTTTTTAATCAGCCAACATCCATGCTCCAAAGTATCGAGATGACTTTTGCAGTTGTGTTTGTTATGGTGGAAACATAATAGATACTAGGCAGTCTATCGTTCACATACAAGGAATAAGAGACCTGTAAAAACAGTGTGATAAGACTGTTCTTTCAGACTCATTGGCAGGAACAGTGAGGCCTCAAATACAAGATACAGCTAGGAAGAATAGAAAAATGGGCTGTACTGCAAAGCCTGACAAAAGCTAAGCTGGGTGGACAAAGCGACTCCCTTATTGTTCAGTGTTGTTTGGCAAGCTTACAGGCACAAAGTAGAAGAATGAAAGCTGTAAGCAAACGAAACTGTCAAAGGCATGATTCTGACATGGAGCAAAGATGAAGAAAATAAAGCATGTTGGAGAAAGCAGTTTGGAAACAATGAGCAAAGCAACTACCCCCCACCCTCAAACGATCAAAATAAACCAAGAATTTACACACTTTACTTATGCCATCAACTTTTCTCTTAAAAATAATGCCACAAAGCTGTAAATACACATTCAGGCCCTTCTGTGAATATTAACCACCTTCTTATTAAAACCAGCAGCGACTACAGTCTTGTTCATCAAGCTTGTAAAGCCATATTTTTATGCAATGAAAATTGTCGTCATTAAGAAATATTGCAGAGTGGTCAGGCTGATTATCACACATTCCACCTGCAAGTAATAAAGCAGCATGCCTGCAACTCCACTCTCACATTTCCAAATGCCAGATAAATAAGACATAATAACGATTTGCAACAAATCATGAAAAATATTCTCTTCCCTATAAATACTGTTGAGGCAGGCTATTTTTTTTTTGCATATGTATTAGTGCATTTAATTGAAAACCCAAGGCACCTGTTATACTGCTATTCATTTTATTATAGCCATAAAAATAATGGATGTTCAACACAGAGCTGAATACAGATTACAGCCAAGGATATTTTACTAATTCCTTTTCCCTTGATCATTCAAGAGACTAACCACAAGTTTGAAAGGCCAGAAATACAGGGGAAAAGCATATTGTAGTGAGTTTAACAAGGTACAAACCTCAGACATTTTTGTATTTATGAGGGACTAGAAATCTAGAGAATGGCAGAAATAGTGTCCCAAGCAACACTCTGCAGCATGACCAATAGACACTATGTTGTCCACACCCTTTCTTCATTCAGTCACAGCTAGAAGCTAAGCAGAACTTAGTTCTTCCCCCTCGTATGTCCTGGGCAATTCAGTGCCCACACTGGAATATTGCTGAAGACCAGAACTTCTCTCAGCTGTTCCTGGGGGTAGGATGAAACCTTGGCAGACTCCTTCTCTGCATTCAGAAGTTGCATTGCTGTCTTTAAGCACAGGCCTAGGACAGGAAAATTACTGTGGTGCACCAAATCTATACAAAAACCAGGATCTAGCTGCTACCACCGAAGGACAAGACAATAGCTCTTGGTGGAAGTGATCATCCCAAGCCCCAGCAGTAGTAACAAGCTTAACTCTCCAGAGGCATCTCTTTCCCTTCCCTGACACCACTCCCCTTCTTTTGGCACACAGTAGGAAAGCAAGCCTTGGTTTAGCCATCTCCCTTCACACCTTTGGAGCAGCAAAATCCCAAATCACCTACCCTGCTGAGAGACCTCAAGCAGACTTTGGCATTGTATTTCAGCCCAAAAGGCAAGTTCCTTCGCTCTTTATAATCCTATCAGCCTTTTCCAAATCTATCCACATTTAAAGAAGCCTGGGAAAGTTTGAAACACCTGGTAATTCAACACAGCCAATGCAATTCTTGGGACTAGAAGGATCCTACTGGGGGATCACATCTTGTTTGCTGGTACTCCAGCAACTACATAATATAACCTCTCTTCATAAAGGTTGAAGTTCTGCCCTAAAGCCAGCCTGGGTTTCGTCCCCATACTATTCCATTGTACTTTTCCATTCATGGTTAGAAATCCTCCTTAGTGTTTCCAGACTGAAGGCAGTTCATGGCTACATAATGCACACATGTATTTTTGGCAATGCAGTTGGTTAGCTTGAAGAACTCTTCCCTCTTCAAGACTTTTGCCATCCTAACACACTTTTTTTGTTGTTTTTACTGTGCCAAAGAATGCAGGTTCTTCAGTTTGCTCTTTAAAGATTCTTATCATCTTATTAGGCCTTTTTTCTAAAACAGGGGAAGCCTGCCCTGAGCATATTGTTGCGGATAAAAATCTCATCATTACGTCCCAGCTTCTTGATTTCCTCCCTGTGATGCACACCAGTCATTTTTCCCTAGATGCAGCCCTCTAGTGGCTTACAGTCATTCTGTGAATGACTAGTGCATCAAGGTATTTTTCATCTATCATTTCAAATTAAGAACTTCCCTCAGTTATTAGTCCCTAAAGTTACGACCTTTCATTTTAAACTATTAAAATTCTATTAGTCAAGTTTTAAAGGCCATCTTCCTGGATAATATTCCACTATTCTTTTTAGTCATGTCATCTTTCCCAGTTTGTGTCATCAGCAATCTCATTAACCTAAACTTATTCTTTGTGCCAAGGTCTTTTTTTTTTTTCCCTCTTTAAAAAAAAAAAAAGAGATCAGTCCCAAGATCAATTCTTGAGAAAGTTTTCTGGTAAACTCTCTAGCTCAATAGTTTGACCATTAGCACAACTCAAGAGAAGAGTTGTTTCCCCCTCAGGCAATGCTTTAGCTGCCTTGGACCTTATGGACCAAACCATCAATCTGAGCTGAGTTTCATGAATCTTTCCTTAGTGGCAATTCACTCCAGTCAAGAACCTTGCCAAGAAAGTTGCACATTCAATAGATAGTACACAGTTCACTATATTTGGAGAGGTAAGTAACATTACAGTTACATTCACTTATCTGTGACATTGAGAAGTAAGGATTACCTTATTCTTTACCAAATGAGAAAGCATTTGTACTGGTATCATGTTTATCTAGAGTTTCACCTCAATTCGCAATGCTTCTGGTCCTGAGAAGAGGTCATACTTTTAACTTTATAACATTTGTTTTGATCACAGTTGGTCCCTTTCTTTCCTGGTTCACTTTATAGATAATGAAAACTTATCAACCATGAAACAGCACGCTATTTTGTTAACATAGAAAGGACAAGGTCACCCTCTACTTTTGTAGTCCTACAATTAGCATTTGTTCACTACCAAGTTTGCTCATGCTAATGACAAACATCCATTGGCATTTCAGGTATTCTTAGCAACAGAGTTGACATTTATGTCTGTTGATCAGTTTCTCTATCTGATAATTCAAAAATTTAGCTTACCTAGAGTTACTCCAAGAAGGGCTTACAGTTTCAAAACTTAAGCTCAGCAATTAAAATTATCTGTAAAAATACGCACTGGAAACAAAATCCACATTGTGAAAATAAGGATGTTTGGAAAGGATGTGTGAAGGGTTGATAGAGATTTCAATATTATGAATGCCTGGAGAGTATGACTTGCAATGGATTTACCATGCTTGCTTTCCCATTTCAAGCCAGAGAGAGTTCATCTGTATGAAGTATAAATTGGTGCCTTTACTGGAAGAGTTGTCAAGTGAAAGGATTAGACAAATCGTTGTTTGATCATCTGTGTTACAAGCACAACTTGTAACCGTAAGTCTGTCATTAGAAGTTTTTTCCACTAAACTAAAAGTTTTCCTCCCTGGCTGTTCACCATTCTGTTAACTTCTTTCCTTATTAGAAGGACAACAAAAAAGATTTGGGAATACTTAATAAAACAATCTTTTTAGTAAGCAGAAAATTGCATTCTTAGATATTGCCAAGTATCGTGGTGCAATATGTTTCTCCAATTAGAGCTCATCTGAAATTCAAATACCTTATTTCTTTTAAGTACTTAATTAATGCAGTTCATGCTCCAAAAAGAAACATAACAATAAAATATTTAACTATTCATCCCAAAAGAAGACAGAAAAAAATAAGTTAATATAAAGCATATTTAGTAATCAAAAATTTGAATTGTGAATCTTGTTTTCATTCTCTCTGCCTCTGTGAAAAGTTCAGACATGCAGTGACTACAGAAACGCAACAGAAAAGCTTTGGGGACCATTGTTTGCAACCTTTAGATTCAGACAAACCTACCTCACTCCAAAAAGAAAAAAAAAATACTTTAATGTCCAAGATAAAAAACCTAGGCTTACAAAACTCATTAGGCATTCATTTATATGCTACATTAATGAGACCACATTCCTAGTAAACATTAACAGGTGTGCTGGGTTGACCCTGGCTGGACACCAGATGCCCACCAAAGCTGTTCTGTCGATTCCCTCCTCAGCTGGACAGGGGACAGAAAATACAATGAAAGGCTGGTGGGTTGAGATAAGGACAGGGAGAAACCACTGAGCCGTTACTGTCATGGGCAAAACAGATTCAAGTTGGGGAAATTAGCTTAATTTATTAACAATGAAATCAGAGTAGGGTAATAGGAAATAAAAACTAACTCCTAAAACACTTTTTCCCCACCCCTCCCTTCTTCCTGGGCTCAACTTCACTCCTGATTTCTCTTCCTCCTCCCCTCCAGCAGCGCAGGGGGACGGGGAATGGGGGTTGTGGTCAGTTTGTCACACACTGTCTCTGCTCCTTCCCCCTCAGGAGGAGGACTCCTCACACTCTTCCTCTGCTCCAGCGTGGGGTCCCGCCATGGGAGACAGTCCTCCATAAACTTCTCCAATGTGGGTCCTTCCCACAGGCTACAGTTCTTCACGAGCAGACAGCAAACCTGCTCCAGTGCGGCCTCCTCGTCTCTCCACAGCTCCTGCCAGGAGCCTGCTCCAGCGTGGGCTTCCCATGGGGTCACAGCCTCCTTCAGGCATATCTACCTGCAGCATGGGGTCCCCCACCGGCTGCAGGTGGAATCTGCTCCACCGTGGACCTCCATGGGCTGCAGAGGCACAGCCTGCCTCACCATGGTCTTCACCACGGGCTGCAGGGGAACCTCTGCTCTGGCGCCTGGAGCACCTCCTCCCTGTCCTTCTTCACTGACCTTGGTGTCTGCAGGGCTGTTCCTCTCACATATTCACTCCTCTCTCTGGCTGCAATTGTGCAGGTCTTTTTTTTGTTGTTGTTCCCCCTTAAATACGTCATCCCAGAGGCACTACCACTGTCTCTGATGGGCTCGGCCTTGGCCAGCGGCGGGTCCGTCTTGGAGCTGGTTGGCACTTGCTCTATCAGACATGGGGGAACCTTCTAGCAGCTTCTCACAGAAGCCACCCCTGTAACACACACACACACCGCGGTCCCAAAACCTTGCCACGCTAACCCAATACAACAGGGCAGGATGCTGGGTGCACCTTGGCAAGCAATCAATGACCCATAGCAGGTCTGCTGACCACAACCACTGGAGTCAAGTACCCAACACACACACTAATCCTGTGTCAGGGATTTACTTTGAATCAGCTCTAGCGTGATCCGCTTAGTGGAGGAGGGAAAGCCTGTGGATGTTGTCTACCTAGACTTTAGTAAAGCCTTTGACATCATTTCCCACAGCATTCTCCTGGAGAAACTGGCTGCTCACGGCTTGGACAGGTCATGTTCTTCATCTGAGCTCTTCGAAAGCTTCTACCTTATGCCACAAGCTGGGTTACCTCTTGAGCTTTTGAATAGCAGTTACACTTTTTTCCACATTTCCATTATTTCCTAATAATTTACAAAGCATTCTTACTACATGGTGATTGTTTTGGCATATTTTTCAGACAACAGATTTTACCAGATATCTCCTCTGTTACTTTTCAGCATCCCACACAAGCTCACTGCAGCAGAAGTACTGCAGTAATGACTCTAAAAAGTGGAACTGCTAGATACCCTTTCATTTAAAAAAAAAAAAGTAAACATTTATTTCTCCCTAATTTTTTCCTCTTTCAACTACTATATAGTAAAATTAAGTTTATGACAACTTGAAAAACTGCATTAGTTCTCAGGGAACTGGGAGAACTCCACAGACTAATGATTCAGCTGCAAAACCAGCAGCTACATTTTTCTGAAAGAGCTCTTAGATAGCAATAGAGATTTAGGTAAGGACTGCCATTATTTAAAGAAAACTGAAAAAGCTGTTCACAACCTCTCTATTTACAAGCAACAAGAGCTGAGAGAGAGGGCAGCCTAAACACATCAGGAGGTGGCTTCTGTTCAATCTACAGACCTTGTGTTGTTCTATTTAAAGCCAGTGCATGTTTTTCCATTAAAAATATATATATATATTTTCTTTACATTTATGCTGTCTCAATCTTTTTGTTCTTTTTAGTTGTCATTCCCTGAACCTCACACATCAATCTACCTTTTCTGAGGACAAGTCTGTACAGGCTGCATATTTTTTAATGAAACTGTTCATATTTACAAGGATCTTCAAGAAATGCTGAGGATTTTCCCTATCTTTGACTTCCAAGCCTGTAAATTTTTTCATATTTTCATAAACTAAATTACAGATCTTTCAAAGGATAACAACATCTAAAGGCAAAACGCCTTACAAACATAGGGAGTCAGAGAATTGGAAAAGAACAATACTGAATATAAATTTCAGATTAAGCTCTTATTGCTAGAGTTGAGTTCTGAAGTTCATGGCAAGCATGCCTTTGATTTCTAAAGGACAAAGAGTCAACACCCGGAATTCTAATTGTTCTGAAATATCTCCTGGCAGAAAGTAAACTAAGAGTAATATATCATTTTACTACAATATTCAGACTTCAGAATACAAATTCTTAGAGCTGTTTTCATGAAGAACAATATGCAATTTGAAAAGTAGTAGAAGTTCACATTAAAAAGCAGAAAAAAATATTTACAGTTTGCTTTTTTGTCATCACAGATGGCACTTTAAAGTCTTTATACCCTGCTTTACGTCTTGCCTAATAGCTTTTTCTTACCAAAATATTATAAATTAGCTTAACTTTAATATTTCACTCAAATAAAAAGAACAATATTTTTAAAACTTTATATTACTTTTATCACAAAAAAATACAAAGGAAATAGACAAATTGTGAAGAAAAACACATACAGAAACAAGACCAAATGCATTATTCAAAACCAAGGTGTAAATCTGAATAGCAGACGAGATTTTCCCAGATACATTGATTATATTAATAGCCATTTGAATAACAAGTGTATTATGAATAGGGTTGCATAAAATCAAATTTAACTGAAGCAACATCTGGCATACTAAAGGTATCGCGAAAGATCTGTAATTTGCAAAATTAGTTCCTTTAAAAGTGTGAAATATTCATCACTCATCATATTTTTAAGATTATGAGCTCAGAACTTTATGAACACCAGATTTCATTAAATCCCCGTGTTGCATCTAACGACTATTGCTTACAGAGAAAAATAGTGGTATATTTTCTGTCATCTTGAATATAGCAGGAAGTCTGGAAGTAAAGGCACAAACAATTGCCTCTATCTGCCAGCTCCCTGCAAACTGCACCAAATGATAAGAATAAGGAATCAGTTACTTTTAGAATAGCGTTCAGGCTGACTTACTACCTTGTCTCATTCCACCTCAGATTTTGAGAGAACTATTCACCACCATTCACCTCCACCTGCAACACACACTAACAAGATGTTTATAGTCCCCTCTGATTAGCACTTATATTAACTAGAACTAGTACTTAAAACGAATTTGGGATATTTTTGTAGTGACATTTAATGACATTTTCACCCCAGAAAGCATGCAAAGGCTTTAGTGTCATCACTGACTATGTTTTAAAGGGATCTGCAGGCTGTGTTTCATTAGTAAAGCATTAATTTACTGCACAAATCATTACAAAGCGCGAGAAGTATTTATCATACTTTATAAGGTAGTGTGATTTTTATGTGACAACTTATTCACACATGGCTGGAAAACACAAATAAATTGGGCAGCGGTGCCATTATGTCTTACGTGCTGGAAATAGTATATGTGTAAGTGAGAACTCAGAAAATTTATTAAGATATATCGACATACTTTATTCCAGTAAACGCTAGTAAAGTTGCAGTCACTATTTAAATCTTAGTTCTAAAATAAACTCCACAAAGATAGGCCACTATGACAAAAGACAGCTGTGTGCAGAATTAGAGCTTCAGAGATTATTTTTATTTTGCTATTTTTTTCAGTGTAATGAGACAAATTACCCTCTGAGGATAAATTGATTGAACAACATTAATTTCTCAAAATAAAATTAACAGCCAAAACACGTTATCTGCTACAGGTAACATTTCATGTATTGTTTTATAATATGACTCTTCCATAGTACATCTTTTTTTGCTGTTTAAGAAGGAATTGTTAACTCTAATCCATTTTATAATCAGTGGCATGTTGGTTACTAACAGTAGTGTACATAAACTTTTCCACAAAATTTGATATTTAAGTTTTATAGAAAACAATTTAAAACCAAAAGGGAATTCTTGGCGTGTCATTTTTCCTTTTCACCTAAAAGAAGTTTAAAGAATAAGTGATAGGCCCCACAATACCTCTTCATTGCCAAGAGGTCATTAGTTAAAGTAGCCCTGTGCAAGACACAAACTGCAATGGAAGATCGTGGGCTCAGATTTGCAGTTATTTAATACAGAGAAACGCGATCCACCTTATGCTCTCTGTCCTACAATTACACTCCTTTGTCAAAATAATAGCACCTCATGGCCCCAGTTGAGCAATGGGATGTATAAAATTGAACCACCTGCTTACAATAGTTCTTTATTTTCAAGTTTTACTAAAATTCAAATTTCCTTGTAAAATGACATATTTTTACTTCTCTTATCTTGAAAATAGCCTGTATTTTTGTATCTATATGTATTTCTACATATAGAAATTTATAATGATCACACCTGTTTGAATATACATACAGATTTCATCCCACACTTGTGATTATGATGCACTAGTACAATTAAGAGAAATTTTTACACCTTTGAACTTCTTAAATACAATAAAATGTATGACCTCCATACTTCTCTGTACTACTCATTTCATAAAAAGGATTATCTATATTACGTGAAAGCTTGCCCTTAAATCAGAGATACAAGAGCAAAATATTCACAACGGCATTTATAAAATTGGAGATTAACCCCGTTGAAAGACCACTGAATGGTATTTGTAAGACTTCATGCAATATTTCATAACTAGAAAAAATATTCATTTCTTGTAACATGTGTGAGAGACTGAAGTTGAGTTTAGGAGCCTTCCTAAATAACACAGTAAAGAGAACGAGGACTCGTTCTGTCAATGATACTTCAAAGTGTCATGGTTTTAGACAACAACAACAAAAAAAAATCACTGGCATAGAACTTGTAAAATTATTGGCACGGTCTTTATTTTAAAGAGAATTCTGAAAGACAGTGAAAGACATTTTCCTCAGAAGAAAAGTAACTAGGTAGTGATTTAGAAAAAAAACTTGTGTAATGCCTATTATGTTATATGCTTATGCAAATATAAAACTACTAAAAAGCTATGACACCTTCCCAGGTCAGGCCCCACATTCTTGTTCAATTTCATTTTCATGACATGTTATTTGGCTACAACAATCACTTGAAAGTAGTTTTTTTCTAAAGAAATGAGCAAATATCTGTCTTGATTAAAACCAAGCATAGTAAAAACCAATAAAGAATCTAGTTATGAGTAAAAACAAAAGCTTACTGCATTGCTCTTCATTAAATACAGTTAACAGGAAGATAAATGCAGATGTAACAGATGTGTTAAAAGAGAGTTCATTTTTAATAATTTGAGATTAGTAAAATATAATCAGTTAAAATAAATGTTTATGCACAATATGATTGGAAATCCTAACATCTAAAATTAGTTTAATGTATTTTTCACTTTTATCCAAACTGCAGTTGTTTGTGACATTACAATAATATCTTCCAGGTTTGAACACCTTCAATGTCTCTCCTGTATTGCCATGTTGAAAAAAAACAAACAGACAAGAGGGGAACTCCATAGGATCTCAGCAAATCATTTATCATATGCAAAGATCAATTAAACAGTTATACACTATAGCCTCCAGTGGCAGATCACAGATATTATTCAAATATATAAACAGTACTCAAAATTAACATTTGTTTCTTCCTATGCAGTTCATATTGCAATAATATGGCATCTGAATAAAGCAGCAGCTTCCCGGTTTAAGCACTTCTACTATACTTACTCATCTCAGTAATACCCAGACAGTGTGTATCATGACTCAAATGAAAGCAAGTCTTTATCATTCAAAGATCTTAGTTCTCATGTTTCAGAGGAATACTTTTTTTCTCTGAACTCAGGTTCTTCAGAAACAGGGTAGCTTCTTCCCAGCTCTGCCTACAGAAAAGACTATATCCAGGTCAAACTGTATGAAAACCTAAGGTTTTCCACAGCTTTTTGTGTACATGAATACATAAGGACAAAGACGACCAGGGAAATGCAGTGTGTAGCTAGGTAGTTTTTCAACAAGTTTATAAACCTTCCTAAAGAAGAAATAAGATAATCCAAACTCTTTGTTGCATATGTCTAACACTCTCCATAATATTGATATCAAAGTGTATGTACAATAAAAAATACCTAATTTTCATAAAATGTCTGTATAAATATATCAACTTGACACACTCCTCACAGTGATTTCCACATGTAAATTAAATGTTTGTTTTAAATGTGCAGTTGTCAGAACTTCAGGTTTATCTTCATATTTCCATTAGAAACCTTCCTTTGCAAAATAAAGTTTCAGATAATACTTACACAGAGCACCCTGGATTCATATCAATAAAAGTATTAAAATTCTGATGTACATGTTTGAAAATGATTTTGTATCTTCAAATAGGAATTGGTAAACTGCACAGTTCTCATTCCAGTCGCCCTTGCTTAGCATCACCTATTGCTCCCCATACATCAAAGACAAACTCATCTGGAAATGCAAAGTCTCCAAGAGTTTCATCCAATGCCACTGCAAACTCATCTGGGTTTTTCTTGTCTCTTCCAGCTTCCACCATTGTTGCAGCTAAAAAGCAACAAAACAAAATAATGTAATTATCGTGAAAGTGGCAGCTATCATATATGGCCAAGATAGTTTTTGAATATCTATTTTCAAAACCAGGTAAGGTCAGCTTAGGGAGATGTAAAGCTTACCTACTGAATTTAGGGTTCAGTAGGAATTACGTATTTAAATCTCCCCACAGTAGCTACATTCTGCTCTGATAAACAGGAGAGCTTCCTTGGAGTGCTCATTATATATTCTTCTGTTTGTTTGGCAGAGGTTTAACTTTTAATTCAAGAAACCTTCATTTTAATCTTATTCAATTATATTCTGTATTGATTTATGAAGGCACATGAAGCATGGGTCTAAAAGTAAGGTTAAGCACAACTCTTCTGCGATAACAAGACCCATGCCAGATCATCACACCAATTTCAGTGAGTTTGATACGAGCTTGCTGACCTAAACCAGAAGATCAAAAGGCAAACCTGAATGTTTCTCTCCTCTAAACAATGAAGAAAAGATCTCAGCAAGTCAGAGTTTAAAGCGGCCAAGTTTTTCACAGAAAGCCAAAAGGCATAGGGTTTGAACATGGAAAACAACATACAGTCTCCATAATAGATACATGCAGCCGAGCTGGAATGGGTTTACTAGCAACAGTCCGTGTTTAACAAGTTTAATGACCCACATTTAGAAAGGAGTAATGATAAACAGGCCTAGAGAAAACACTTGAATACCCTACTTTAGGATACAAGAATTCAAACACTAGGCTCAAGTAATATGTTGAGAAAATGAAAACCTGATTTGTTAGGTATTGGACACAATACGTTTGCAACTGCCTGGAAGTTGTGCTCTCAAGGAACTACCATATCACCTCAAACAGATCTGTTTAATTTTTCATCTTAATTTTATTTCATTTTAATTAACTTTATCATATTTTTTTAATGAGTAAAGAGACTGAGGCATTTATTGCGAGGCACATCATTCTTCCACTTGGATCTACATTTTTTTCAATATCATCCAAACTAAAGAGTAACTAATGTCAGTGCAGGAGTTTGCTTCAGTTATTATTACCTCCAGCTCTGAAAAGCAAATCTTTAATTTATAGCACCCTCGAGGCTGGGAAAGTTTGTGCTTACGCCACTATGAAGTGAAAAAGATCAAAGTTATTTCTGGAAGTCTCAGACAGGCGGTTCATATTGTGCAAAAGCATGGGAAAAGCCTTGCTGCTGTGCACAATAAACCTGAGCCACCAAAGTCTAGGAACATCTTGGTACCCAGGAAAGTTAAAGCAGAGAGGTCCGATACAACAGAGGTAGACTGAGATACCTTGTATACCCATGCTGGACGGCATTTTCTCTTATTTAACACCCAAGTACCACAATTTATCAAGTTTTAGACTTCAGTTTGGAAATGGCTACACGGGGCCATTGCTTAGGACTCAGTCCTCAGCTGCTGTGCTCACCCCTCACCTTTAGCCACTGTGCAGTTTCTCAGATTCTAGAACAAGTTACAAGTCTACCCCAAACACCACTGGATGGTGGCAACCGAGGGACATTAGAGCAAATGAAAACTGTGAGGGCTCAAACCTCTCTCTCCTGGCACCTGCACCTCCCTGAAGTATGAC
>VZTV01080948.1:0-14033 GCA_013400875.1 Anhinga rufa
GATACTTTTGAAGAACAATGCAAATGAAAAAATCACATATGAACCTTAGACTACAGTGGTGTTTAAAATAGCAAACTGCTTTGTCATTTTTGAAGGAAAGGTTATGGCTAGAATAAGAAAGCTGGCCTTTTCATTTTGCTTTTATTTGAGTACTGTTCAAATTTGGGGGGAAAAAGGGTTACATGGGGACATATTTTGCTGAATTCCACTGATGCAAATCTAGACTAACTTGATGGAAAACAATGAAATTACTTTGGATATCCAGGGAAAGTAGAAGTCTCATGAACCTCTGTGAAACTTTTAAGAGTAAGTAGGAAACCTAAGCCTCTTCTAGACTGTTCAGAAAATGAAGCCAAAAATTTAACACTACCTTAGAAGTATAATAATAAGAGATGTTTTGGTATGACTCTGATTTTTCATTCCATTTTGACAAATATCCAGTTGCTGAAATTTGATTAAATTTGACCCAATTTACAAACACACGAGTTAGATGAAATTCAGACCTAATGGATGCATATGAAATGATTGATTGAAGTAAACTCGGTTTTAAAAGCATATTCAAATAAATAAATAAATAAAACACTCACATAGTAGGTGTAATAGGAAGATATAGTAAAGGATCATATATTTTACATTTCTTCTACAATTGCATATGATATATGTATCTCATTTTAAAACCGTGGCTTCAAAGGCCACCATAAGCAAAATTAAGCCAACACTACATACACTGAAAACCTGGCTCATCCCATATACCAAGTCTGAGTTATTTACAAACTTGAGAAAGAAACTGTGAATGGGCACTTCCTCTTCTCACCCACGACCTATAGCTTCTCTGCTGTTGCAAGATGTAGATAAGTTTGGTATTCAGGTTCACTGTTTGACCCATTAAACTGGTATTGAGGTATAATTTGTGTGTTTTCCCAGTACGGTTGCACATAGAATGGGGTTCATTTCCACAAGTTTGAATAAATTTATCCAGTTCAGTGAACCTGTTGTTAAGCTTAGCAAAACTCAGTAGGTGGCTTTAAAGTCCTGTAATTAGCCCATTACATAAAATCTGTACTTTAGATTTTTGCACATTGGTTAATAAGTATAACGTGCTTCGTATATATAAATAACATTACATTAAATGATTCAATATAAAGGAATTAAAGGCCAAAGCAGTTAAATAAAATACTTGAAGGAGATCTCAAATTAGCATGTTTAATTCCAACTCATTGAACAGGAAAAGGCTCTAGCCTTACTGTACCAGTTCCATACAATGTGCAGAATAGCAGATATTTAGTCTCCATTTTACATAAGGTCGCTGTCATCCCTGACCTCTGTGTGACTTTGGAAAAATGTTCTAATTAGCTTGTTTCTTTTAAAATCTAATCATTACAATGTCTAAATATAGTCATGAATTACCAAGACAGCACTTGCCTCAACAATTTTTCATAGTTTGTACATAGCTAATTAATTCTTGATCCTTAATTTTTGCTTTCCAAATGAAATATGTGAGGAAAATGAAGTCTACAGCTAATTAACCCATGCAATGCTTACTGTTTCACAGTAAAAACACTTACCTTAAAGTTCAAGCTTTTTAGTAGCTGTAAAAGTAAAACATGGCTTTGAATTCTATTGCAATAGGTCAAAGTTCCACTTCAGTCTGATGGATTATTATATCTGTTAGCTTTAAATGTTGAAAAAGATACATAACCAAAATCCCAGGCTTCAATTTTTCTTCAAATCTATTGATGAATTCCATTTTATGAATTAATATATTGAAAGGTAATGTTGCATATTTAATCATTATCTTTTTGAAATTTTTTTCTATTTATATATAATGAATATTATGTAACATATAGCCCTCTTCAGAGATTCACTATTACCAATGCATGAAGAAATATATTTGAGAAGTTTTGTATACGTGCACCTATGCAAACATACATCTATCTATCCATATATATATGCATTTTTTTTATATGTGGGAAAACAAAATAGTATTTTGGAGTTGTATGAAATACTCAGACTTAATGCTGTAGCCAAAGGAAACTTGATCAGATTTGATCTCCTGAGAAACTCAACAGTCATGGATAGTTTCATAAATACACGGATTCTAGTGGATGAACCTGTCCTTATTTATGTGTTTATACTGAATTAATAGTAAATCAATGGTTTCACTTGATCTCAACCTGAAGCCAGATCTCATTCAAAACCCAGACCTCATTAATTTGTAATTTTAGGATTCATCAGCAAATTCACAGAAAAAGCCAGGCTAAACATCCTTATGATACTCCACAAAAAGAAACAAAAAGATTGGAAGTGACCAATTTCACACATTTTATATGCTTATTGTGACATGGCAAATAAAACTATGCGAACTTCCAGTTGTGTTCTGTTTATCTTGTGCCATTTTATACCATCATCTTTGAGTGCCTTTGACTTTTTTCCCATTTAATTTATTGCAACTACCCTCTATACTGCTCTATAGTTCTTTCTAAATTTTTATTTAACTGACAATATTAGTCTGAGCTAATGTGATTGCTTCTTTATATATATCTCTACATTGACTCCTTTTTTCTCATATACATTGACATCTGGAGGATTTTTGTCCTTCGGCCAGACATATCCAGCCTTGGAGCTAATTCCATTCTCAGTCATACAGGTACATTTCCTGCTGGTTTCATGCAGAGGGAACACCATAAAATTGGAGTAAAATTTGACCACTGGTATAAGCAATTATATTTCTCATAGAACTATCTGGACTATGTTTGGAGGTAACAGAAATGTTGAAGAAAATATCACAAACAGTATCAAAACATCAAAAAGTAAGACTAAGAGGTGGAATGACTTGCATTGATTGAGTATGCCGCAATTTGTGCAAAATGAATCAATTCAACAGTTCAACAGTTAAAAAAAAAAAAAGATAAAAAGAAATTGCAGGAAGGAAAACAATCAGTGGAAGACACAAGACAAGCCAGGAGGATCTTCCTTAACTGCTTCATCCTGATATATTCCCAACCCTCCATCCTGTCCTGAAAAATACATGTCCTTTGATTACCTCTGAAGGCCGGGGCAATGCTCTGTTATGCTATTTTCTAACACCTGTTTAGACATTTTTTTTCCTGACAAATTTGAATCGAATCTGTTAAGTGTACCATCAATTACACTTCTTTACACTATGGATCTGCTTAAGTGAAAGAGTGAGGAGGTCACAGCGTATAGGTTACTTTTGTGAATGGAATACTTGATTCAGTCTCTTAATTGACCATGTACAGGAAGTCTACTTGTGGGGAGAGTTTACATGTGAGGGTGAATCTGCAAGAACAATGAAGGGAGACAGTTATGGACAGCAGTTGCAAAGCTGTCTTTTTCTCTCTCTAAATTTACAACTCCTTATTAAGATCTAGCTGGAAGTTAATGAAGCAAAGAACACCATCTTGCCTACCAGCCATAACTCTCTGTTTTACAAGAAGCAGGAGCCACTAATGAATAGAGCATGTAAAAAAACTACTAGATGGAAGATGAGGAAAACTATTTCTGTTTGCTAAATCATTTTGTAAACATATTATCAGGCAATGCTTAAGAACATTCATCCTTGCACATCTTTGGAAAGAAAGTGAATTTAATTTACAAGAGAGGTAGATGTGTCTTATCATAGCTGAAGAGGTTTTTTCTCCCAACAAATAAATTGACCCCAACAGAGGACTTAGTTCCCTCTTTCTAGAAATGAGTAAGCATATACAAATAGATGACTAGTTGGCTAAATTGAGACTCCTGAATATATACATGGCAATAAATTAAAGTTTTCTCAAGTGGTGAGAAATGTGTGTTCACTTTGAAAATCAGGTCTATACAGTGAATTAGGTGCCCACCTTTTGGTTATATACATGTTGCTAAATGTCACGTCAGGCTATTGGTTGCCCCTGCATCAGTTCTAAGGTTCCCGTATCTCTGAAGCTTATCAGTGGTACCTGTGAAGCAGCAAAGATACCGAATTTTGGTTTTGGCTGCTTTTGGATCAAGAAATTATTAGTGACATCGTATCTGGAAGCATCTACCAAGCTTAAGGACTTTGTCTGACTACTGTTTAGATTGTTTTGGGTTATTTAACTATTTAAATAAAAGAATTAACCATTGAAGCACAGAAATGTGTAAGTAATGTCATAAATGTAGCTAAGGCAGAACAAACTGAGGCAGAAGAAACTGTGTTTCCTTCACTTACACTTTTTGGCTGAACAAAGCTACTGATGGCTGTCAGGGCTTGCTTTAGCTAAGCCCTTAGTTTTCCTAGACACACACACTGATTTGAAAATATGTGCTTTTAACAATCCTTGACTATTTTCCTTATATACTGCATTAAAGACTAACAGGCACAACAGAGCAAAGATGCTGAAGAAGTGGCATGTTCTCTGTTGCTCCACTGATTGTGCTTTCCCAAAGTTGACAGGAACAAAAGTCCATTACAAACTTCCCTTTCACACTGGAGCTTTTACAATATATATTGAAAATATGTTACCTGGGAGCATTTTGTGTAGTGGAACTAACACAAAAGGCAGACCTTTTTCTTACAACTATTATTATGAAGGCACTAGTTATGACTGGATAATGAAAAATGAGTCGACCTTTTTATTTAAATGTAACAGACTACCCATGAGTGCTCTAGTATAAGCAGTCATCATCACACTCCCCAGCAGCTGGCAAAGACAAAAGTAAAATACAGAAGATAAACTGCATGAGTTTATGTGATGTGTGCAATAATTATTTTGATCTTTTGAATTTGTATTTTGAACTGTACAAGTTTTAAGCATACTGGGGATTTTTGAATAATTTACTGAGTCTGCTGTCTTCTCTATCTTTTCCTGCTAAGACAAGCTTACTTTATACTGTGAATCTAACTATGTATACCTCGAAAAATTGAACGGCAGGTAGCTCACGTAGCAATTAACTCACTTGATTGCATCTCACATCTTGGGATGGTTGAAAGCTAGGAATTAGTCCCATGGATTCCATTAGGACAGCTAGAATTTTTATTTTCCAGTGATATAAATCTCTGGGAGACAAAGAGTTTGCTGGTGCAAATAACTGGCTTCAGAGAATATAGCTCAGCAGAGAACCTAGCCAAAGACATTTTTTTCTAGCTGTTCAAACAATGTGAGAACTGCAAACTTAGAGGAGACTAAACAGTGACCACTCTCCAACTAAAATGAGGACACATTGGTACTCAAATAAGTAAAAAGTTTGAGTGAGAAGGGATACTTCTGTGGTAGATCAGTTTCTTTCAGAAGTACCAAGATGATCTGAACTTTCACAGAAAATATGATGGTAAGCAGAGAGCACATCAGGCTGCCAAAAATACACGGTAAACATGACACTGCAGTGTAATACATTATTACTATCACTGATGTGGAGCCTATGCTTCTACCAGCACATAAACTCATGGAATCTGTTTCTAATATCATTAAGTTGAGAGAAAAATTTCTGTAGACAGCATTAATAGCAATACTTTCGATTTACAAAATATTCATTCTAGAAGCTGCTGAAGATCTAGAACTACAGTTTTGTTCATTGGTAATTTCTAGGCTTGTTCTACTCATTTTGTGGGCTAGTTGTTCATCTTATATCAAAAAGATCCATTAAAAATAGAGATTAGAGGACAAGAAAAAAGAAAGTTTACTAAAAAGAGTATGACTCCTTAACACACAATACAATGTAATTGTATTTCTTATAGTCACCAGCAAATTTTATTTTATAGTAATTTATAGAAGGTATATGAAATACAAACTGACTGCATTTAGCTCAGGATTGCAATCAAAAATCCCTGCAGACAAGACACCTTAGTGAAGTGGAAGGAGTTTTGAAACACACAATGAGTGCAGGATCAGGCCTAAACAAGATACCAAGATTGCATTATTAATTTTAACCTATTATTGCATATAATAATAAAGAAACTATGTTTATTACAAAAAAAAAAAAAGCCCCAAACACTACTAAAGATAAAAATTGTGGAAAATAATTGCCATTATTTTAAGAACAGGAACAAGTTCTGTGAAAGAATCCTTATCCTCTGAGGCATTTTTATGGACCCAGTTTTATGGACTGGGTAAGAGATCAGTGCTTGTATTCAGACTATGTCATTCCACTACTCAAGAAGTCACACTTTCAGAGGCAACCTGCTAACGTGCAATTTAGAGAAGGTGGAATAGGTGGCTAGGAGGGAATAAGAGAGAGTGCAGGGAGAGAACTCACACAGCGGAGGAAAGTTTTAGAGCAAGTAAGAGGAAGTTATATACTCTAAATTAATTATCCAAGCTTTTTTCTTCGTCAAATGTTTAGAGTTATACTGGAAGTTCCATTATTCAGGGTACAAACTTCCAGCACTGCTCTATTGAAATGCACGATGAAGCTTATTAATTTTTCCGAAACACACTGTTCCTAATAGGTTCTAGCTGTCAGAACTTCCCATGCTTTCTCTGAAAGTGTTTTAATTTCATATTCACAAAACTTCTCCCACTTTAGCAAGTGAAGCACAAAAATTTCAATCCACTTAAAACTCAATGCAGGAATCTGGAAGGCCCAAGAGAAAGAATTTTGCATCTCTTTTTTCAGAGCACAAAACCTTTAAAATGTGTAAATAAAGTGCCAATTAGGTTTACCATTCTAGAGGATAATGAGAAGTGCCCATCAAATATGCTACATTCTTAAAATGTTTTCATTTAGCAGGCTAAATTCAAAGCACCGTAGTAGCTTCCAGCGTAAAACCTGATTGCACTTACATGTCACATTCATAAAAAAAAGCAACCAAAAAAAAAAAAAAAAAAAAAAAAAAGGAACGACGCCCCCCCCAACACACACACCCAAACCATAAAGCTCTAATTGGAAAGCTTCCATCATCTGAGTACTTGCTTCCTGGCATACATGAAATGATCAGTGGGGAAAGCAGGGTCAATCGAGACAGGCTGAGAGTGAAATTAAAATAATAAAATGTCTAAACATTTAACTGCAAATAGGAAATCTTTATACCCACCCACACCCTATTCTGTAGCATAAAACTAAGGCAACAATTATTCATATACCTCCAAGTAATTTGCAGGCTCCATACAAAAATCTCATTTAAAATAAGAAATTGCTATTTCTGCACATTTATTCTCCCCAAATGCTGGCTAATTGCTGCAATGGCCATTATAAAGAATAATTTTCGCTTAGTGAAAAAAAAAAAAAGGAATGAAGAGAACATTTTCTGGTTTTGTTCCTCTGCGGAGGCTCTATTCAGCGAATCCTGAATGCACAGCGTTTCACTGCTACATTTATTATGCTGAGAGGTCAAGTATTACACAGCATCTTGTATTACGCTTTGCATGCTAAGTATTTCACTTCACAAATTGACCCTTCGGTGTACTTACTACATAATGCTCTAAAAACCCAGCTAAAACGCAGGACAATTAGCAATACTTTGGCTCCCGCTTAACAATGGGGACACCAATGTAGGTGATTGCATTTACAGTGTTGCTTTCTTCACAAAACATTTTTGACACATTAAAGGTACTTTGGAATTGTGCAGTACCAGTCGCCTCTCTTGTGAATGGCTTTTCCAGCACGTACCGAGAGAAACAGTTACTGTAGTTTAGGGCTTAATTGAAAAGAATTCAGGCACGGCCCTATGAAGCACCAATTAGAGGGATATTATATCATAAAAAGCTGTAATATCCATTTTCAGGCTTGTTCACCAGCCAATACAAAGTAGGGCACGGCTTAAAAAGGGACGGAGCCGCAACTCCGGAGAGCGGGATGTTTGGGGAGAGGGAGGAAGAGGAAGAGGAGGAGGAGGAGGAGGCACAAGCCTGCAGCCCTCTGGGGAAGGGGCTGCAGAGCAGCGAGCACGGCTCCAAGCTCTCCTGTTGCAAACACCTTTGCACCTAAACACATGCACACACTAGTTTCATTTTGGCTAGTGCAAAACGTAGGCTGGCAACCCCAAAATGTGCCCAGAGGCACTGGGAGCCTTGCACCATCCCCACTCCGACTCCCAGGTAACTCAGCCAATGCGACCATGCAGCTTTAGCCCTGCAGCTGCCCTGGGGATGACATTCCCCACCCACCCCTAGGGAGGAGAGGGGGGTCTGAAAAGTCCCCTGCAGCCCCCACATTGCTGCCTTGGCAGCTGGCGAGGAAAGGGTGCGGATTCCCCTGGGAGGATNCCGGGCCGGGCCGCCCTGCCCCGGGCGTGCTCCTCCGCGGGGAGCGCGGTGCCGCCTCCGGGGCGGCCGGGCGGGTGCCCGGCAGGCGCCGTTCTGCTGGCTGAGGCAGGGCTGCACCTCACGGCCGCCATTTTACTGCTCCGCACGGGTGCCGCTCCCTTGCCTCAGGCAGGTCAAGAGCCTCCCGGGTGCCACTGCCCCGGGGCAGGGCAGTACCTCACAGCAGCCATTTTACTACCTCAGTCAGGGCACATACCTCCAGTGCGCCATTGCCCTGCCTTGAGCAGAGCAGAACCACACAACAGCCATTTTACTACCTCAGGCAAGGACAGCTGCCTTTGGGGCAGCTCGGGCAAGATGAGGGACACATGTAGGGCAGCCAACCACAGGGTCCATCTTTGAGCTGATTAAGCAACAGAAGCCCCAAACTTCCTGTGCCCTGCCTTGGAGAGAGTCCCCTTCCAACATTTCTTCATCACCTACTTAGCGGTGATGGTCTTTGCAGTCAGGGTGGGCTCTTTGTGGGGCCTAGTATCACTGTCCAGGGGTGGGAGAGAGCGCTGGAGGAGTCTAAAGGCAGTTCCAGGCAAGCCCCCAGGACACACTCGCTTTTTGCCTGTGCTGCTGGGAGGATGGGGGCTGTCACAACCTTCCCTTCGTTCAGCCCGGTACCACTCCGCTGCGCCTGGAGTGCCGGGAGGGCATCCACGGGGCCAGCTGAGCAGTGGGCCTGCCTCCGGCCTGTGGGAAAGGCGCGTTGTTACTGTAGCTACATGATTTCCTAACCAGACCATTTCTAAGGTCTACCAGGGTATTTCTAACATGTAAATCTCTTTGTATTCTATGAAATGTAGAAGTAGGGGAGAGAGAAAACTCAGGTGTAACAGGATTAAACTCCGCTTCCTTTATGCACCAGCGAGCATAGTTTTGACTGGGGCACGCAGCATGTCTCCTGCCTGCTCTTTCAGCCCATGGGCATAATAGCCTGTTCCTGGCTCCTTCGCAGCCAGTGATGAAAGGGTGAAGTCTAGTGTCAACACAACTGATGGAGAGAAGATTTTCACTGTGGCTTCCTGAAAACATGGTGAATGGGTACCTCAGGCTGTGTCCCTGTGAAAATACATGCCCTCAAGAGGAACAACAAAAGGTGCTGTAAAGGAAGACAGCACAGAGTTACAACACATGTGATGCCTCTTCTGTCAGGCTTTTCTCAATCCACATATTCTCTTCCTTTCTTTTTTTCCTCACAGCGCAGGCATCAGGTCTTTAGTGCTGTCCTGGCAACACAAGTGGTGCTAGGATCATGGTATGAGGGAGGAGGATGAGTAACAGCAGGAAACTAAAGCTAAATGATGTGGAGGGAGGGGACTGCTGGGGGCAGGGAGCTGTTGGACAAGTGTACAGTCTGGGGAGCACTATCCCCCTGCGATCCCAGCTCCTGTTACATGCACTTCATGTGCTTAAGAGACGTCCTGTAAATGATAAAGCAGAATTTTTCCTCTGAAGTGAACTGATAAAATAGCACATTCCAATGGAATATGGTTCTATCAGAGCTCCTCTGTCTTGCTCTTGAGACAGTCTTCATGCATAAAGTGCTGTTGTTTGTGAAGAGGAAGAGCTTTGAGGGCTGATAGCAGCTGTAAACTCTAGAGTGGCCCTGCTTTAGCAAGTGCAAAGTCACATGTTTTCCTCTGCTAAGGGCTTTTCGGAACTGCGTATAGCAGTGAGTCATGCTTTTTTGCCATACTTAAATTTGTGGCAGCTCACTTCAGGTCAGGCTACTTTCACATGCATGGCTGGTGGTTCAACTTTGGCTGTGGCAGTGGCATCTGTCGGCAAACCTTTCAGCACCTGCACATGGCCCTACCTGTCTTAACCCTAAATTAAATCTTTTTAACAAGCTATAAACAAATATAAGAAACCAAACCTACAAGACTGACTGGCTGAGTGTCCTTTCTCTGTGGGCAAATGGTTTTAGGTGATGATGCCAGGGAGCACTGTGTGATGATGGTTTTCATACTCCGCTTAATTAGAAATTAATTAGAAACCAGGGATATTCACCATGGCCACAGACTGCAGCTTTCTTAGCTCAGTGTAGTGTTAGACAGACTGCTGCAAGTACACAGCAGTTAGGTGTTTCAGCAGCCAAAGCAGTGGAAACCTGCTCTGCTGCATGTGCAGGAGTAACCAAATGTGCAGCAATTTGGGTTTTAAGTCTGAGTATTTTATGTGTGATACAAAATAGGTACTTGCAGGGACCTGCTGCAAGACTCTTGTTGGGAGGCCTACTCAATGATTCAGTGTGGTTATAAAATGTGACATTACTGGCATTAACCAGAACATGTTTGTCATATGCCTTCCAGAGAAAAACATTTTTCTATAGATAGTTAATGCAACCACATAGCTGATGAGATGTAGCTGGTCTTGATGGAAAATAAGTATTTGATACTACATCATTATACCTATATCACTGAGCACACGGCATATATCTCATTACACCTTGCCTGTACTTTTGGATGTCTGGTTTAAAAGCAACAGTTAATCTTTATTTCTAAGAAAGAGAATTACTTAAATATTGGTAAAGATTGGTTTGCACCCTGATAAGCTAGCTACATCAGTTGGCAATAGCCACAACACGGTGTTGAATGGATAAACACCTTAGCAACACAACACTTGACAGAATGATGCACATGCTGATGAGTCCGTTGAAAATTACAGGCTAGTTGTACTGCAGAGCTTGAGGAAGCCATGATGAAGTATTTTTGAGACACTATTTTTATGCCTGCCATGTCAAGTTTAAATGGGCATGCAAGATAGATGTATGCTGAACGTTATGTAGGCTTATCTTCCCTTAGCCGTTATGTTAATCCCAAACCAAACAAACTAAAGACACAAAAAGAGGACAAAAATATCCAATAAGGAAATTCTAAGAAGGAACAAGCTTGCAACAATCAGCAAAAGTGCAGAAAAAGACAGAGAATTAAGTATCATTGTACAATCAATCACACTTCTATATTATGTCTATATTGTTGGTTGCTAAGTTTGTGGTTTTTATTTATAAAGTATTTCAATTACTTATAAAGACTTGCACAGCTAATCAGTTAGAACTGACATGCATTTTGGCTAAATACCTATAATTACAGTTGTTTCATACCTGAGCCCCTGTTACTGATGTTGTGTAACAAGCAGTCCTGATTGCTGACATCAGCCCACTTAATGTTCCTGCATTTATGTGATAATTAGATAAAATCAAATAAAGACTTTCTAGTAACTTCATAAAATACAGTAAATATATTTACTGAGATTAGTATAGATCTAAAATATTATTTATGGTTTCATCTTTTTCTGACAGTGAAAAGGAGCATGAAAATGCATAAGTGTTTTGGCTAGGAAATGCTACTTTTAAAAAGTATGTTTTCCAGTGTAACAGTGTACAGGTCTGTAGTATGTGAAGTGACATTTGTAGAGATAGTATCTTTGATTAGACCCACTATTTAGAAAAAACAGACAGTTGAAGGCTTTGTGCTTAGAAGCTTTCAGCTTTTCCCAGCTCCACCTACTGTCACACCCTTAGACCACCACTGCTACAACATGAACATTACAGAGAATATACAGAGGAGCAAACTGAGACACCCTTGTAAATGAACATGTGGAAATGATGGTCTGTTTAGAAATGAAGCTTCAAAGATATTTTAGAATATCAGCTTATTCAGAAGATGCTTCAGATGTGTGAGGTTAGAAAAGCTGACAAAAAATAACCTTCAGTCATTCTAAATAAGGCATAACTGAGTGGTAGATTTAGATTGAGTTGTAGATCTTTCTTTTCAAATGGAAAAGCTCAAAGCATCAGCTATTCAGTGCATGCTACAAGTAAATGTATGGGTAGTGTACACGTTTTACAGAACATCACTTTTAACATTAGAGCAATAAAACCGCATTTGTTTACTCCAAGGTGAAATTCATTGTAGGCGTTTTTTTCCTACATTAACCTGGCAGTCTGGGTGTACAGGGGGCATGAGCAAAGTGACCGCTCTGCAGCAGTCACTCTATGCCCAGGGGAAGCCAGAGGGGAGGGTGCTCTCTCCCAGCGCTGGCCATGCGCACCCAAGGTGACCACTGAATCCAGGAATAGTAATTAGTGGCTTGCATTTTCTCCTTCAGTCTGTAGTCTAGAGGAGATTAGCGCTACAGCCTGTCAGGCTGTATACAAACAGTTGAATTCCAGTCCTCAAAGCTTTCTGCTCTCCCCTGTTCAAATCTTTATTTCACTGACTTTGTCACTCAGTCCTACTAAAGCTCATCCTGCTAGACACTCCGTGATTGGGTCCTAGCCTTTTGGATCAGTTTGCTCTTAAGCTTCCCTTAGCCTGAGTAAGCTGCAGCACTGCTGCTTTCCTTGACATCTCTGACATGTATCCTAGGCATCTGCTTTCCGTCTTTAATCCCTTTACAAAAATGGATTCTTGCTGGCCACCTGCCATAAGCCTGCAGGAGCAGTTTTGGCTTACCAGTCTTGTCATTAAAGTGAGTACCCCAAGCTCCAACTTTCCAGGCTCCCATTTATCACTTCCTGGGCGTATGTAACAGTTAAAGTAAGAAAACACAAAGTTTGTGAAGATTTCAAAATGAGTCACTCTATACGTGGACTAGTACACCTGTAGAGAAAAATAACAAACCTTTACAGGTGTTTCTTCACCTCATCAGTCTTGTGTGTCCTCCACATTCAGATGAGAGTACCTCTGCAGAAATCTTCACCTTTCCTATCCTGCCATCATAAGCTTTTCCCTGAATCGTAGAATTTCCCTTCTGTATATTCATTTTCTTTTTCCTTCAGCTGATCTTGCAGTTAAACAGAACCATTCTGCTTTGGAAGTATGCCCATCTGTTCTGCCCCAGCATCCTTTGTCTGTCTGCAAGCTACCTTTGAGTGACCCTGCAGCCTTTCAAACTGTGTGGTTTAAAAGTAGTCCTGTTAGCTCCTCTCCTCTTTCCAAATCATTCAGAAAGGCTGGAAATAAATGGTTTCAGACAGGATATGGCCATTCCATTGCTTCAAAATTACTTTTGATTGTTTCTCATTAGGTAGATACATGGCAGAGCCATGACGAAAAATAGCCAATTCTGAAGCCTTTAAGATAAAGCAGTGCTATAGTGATTTAATAAGATCAATGAGAATTTTTACATTAGGTACAGATTCTCCAGGTTGTCACAAAGGCATTTTCACATCTTGTGATTTTATCAGGAAACCCCTAATATTTATGTTTACCCTAAAGTTCTGGTTTCTGGAAGCATGTGGCTGCATGAAAATACCAGCTTTCATTTTTTCAGAACATTCCCATGTGAATGTAACCAGACTATGGCTGTGTTGGATCAGATCTAGCTAATCCAGGATGCAGTGTCTGACAGTGTTCAATAGCAAACTCTCAGAATCTAATAGATAGGAGAAGTACAGCGTGGTACTACTGTGGTGTCACTTCCACATCTAAGCAATCAATGGTTTAATGATCTCCTGAGCACAAAGTTGCACTGAGGTCATGTTGTGGCTAGTAACCACATGAAGAGTTTCCTTCCATGAATTTGTCTAGGGTTTTTTTAACCCCTTTATACTCCTGGCCCCACAAAATCCTGCAACAATAAATTCCACGAGAAGATTATGCAGCATTTCTTGTTATTACTTTTAAACCTGCTACTTCACCCTTTCACTGGATGCCCTATAGTCCTTTCTTACTCACTGTCTTCATGTAACTCTTTACAGGTCTTGGTTTCCAAGCTGGAGACTCTTAATGTATTTAACTAAGACTTGGTAAGAAACTAAGTTATCCTTCTGATAATTCTGACTTTTTCTTTTTTTTT
>VZTV01080956.1:0-10670 GCA_013400875.1 Anhinga rufa
TTTTTTGTAATGATTGATGCAATTCCTTAAGTATGCAGAGCAGAGTTTTCAGAGGATTTAACTCTATTCAGGGCTTAATGTCAAAGAAGAGCTCATGTCAAAACCAGAATGCTTTAAAAATTAGTCTGTTCATTACTGTTGCGGTGCTTTTAAGTGTTAAATTTCCTGGAAAATCTGACTCTAGAAATAGTTTATCCACTAGCATTTTGCAAGCATGCATATAAAATGCTGGACTAAGATTGTAACCTCTTTTCCAAAGAGAGTATGGAGAGATGGGGGACTGGAGCATACAGGTTTATAAGCATGGCAAGGACTAGCTACAATATTATTCCCTCACTTAAGTCCTTACCCATGTCCAGCCTACCTGCACTGATGCAGGTAAATGGCAGGTGAGTTTGGGCTACCTGTCTCAAACAAAGCAAGTATTTTGATGTCTGTTTGAAGACTTCCTCTCTCCTTGGCAATGCTGAAAAGCAGCAGGGCTGTGACAGAATACATTCCTGCTGCCTTTGGTGGCAGAGGAATCCATCAGGAGCCATTAGTGGCAGCATAACCAAGACCAGCCATCTGGGAGCATTTAAATATGTATTTGTATTGCTAACACTAGAAAAGGCAAATTGTAGCAGGTGTGTATCACACCAACCTGTTCCCTTACAGAGCTTTTCTGTGTCCCATACTGATGAGAAATTTGCTGGGAAAGTGACCTGTTATTTTCAAACTAAAAGAATAGTGTGGGCATTAATTTATATGCCATCCTCAAAATACCAATAGAAAACAAGTTGTTAGAATCATTATTGGTTAGCCTTTCTAGCTCAGTTTGGCTGTATGGGCTCACAAAGGTAATCTGTTATAAGCAAAGAATTCATGTTACCGAAGTAGAAATACCAGATCTTACTGGAAAATGAAAATGAAGGGTAATTAGTGTGCTTCATCCTGCTCAAATGTCTAAATTGAATGTTAATGATATTCCTTTAAAAGGGGAAAAAGAGTACACAACTTCAAACTTTAGCTTAGTTGGCATTTCCAACATGATAAATAAAAACAAATAGTGGGAGTGTTTTAAAATGAGATTAAATTTAGTATATTCGCTAACACGCTGTTTGAAGGACCTTTATCTCAATTTTACAGGTATGGGAAGGAATTATTACAGGATGTATTAAAAGTCATGGGAAGATTTGTCAATACAGATGTACAGATCCAAGAGGTAAATCACAAAAGCAGTTAGTCTGAACTTTATTGGCAGTTGGAAAATAGAAGCTTTTAAACCTGTTGCTTTTTAAAGAAATCATAGAATGTATTTTATAATGTTGCAATGTTGAGACATTGAGAAAAATTATACTTCTTCATCTGCAAAATAAGCATATGAACATGCATCCATAGCTCTGTAGTCCATGTGTGCAGTAGCTCGTTAAGCGTGGCATGAAAGTGAGCTTTTGTGCAGGGATGGACGTTGTCCTGCTTGCTCTGTGTGGTTGCGGCGTAAGAGGTTGCCTGCCTGTGCACTGAACAGATGGCCTGCATGTGTAGATACAGTTCTTTCCTCTTGATTGTGTGGCAGCCCAGATCAGCCCATGAACAATACTTTCTAACTGGGCTGCTGCACATCAGGAAAAAGATAATGGGTTTTGGGAAACCTGCTGAAGGGTGGAAATCTTTGGAAGGTAGCTGTAGGCTGTCTTATTTTATTCCCCACAGTAATCCACATCTTAGTGCCTGCGACAAATTAATAACTATCACTGCTTGTTTCATTCTCTTTTCTTGTTCTTTCACCTCCAGTCCAAGTCTCCCTAGATTCTTTCCCAAAACATAATTTTCTTTTCTCAACAGCTCAGCTTTCATGCTGTCTGCATGTGATCCTCATCTCTGTGCCAGCCCCAAACTGCTAGTATCTATCATTACAATAAAAATTTTGTTTCCTGTTTTTTGCTGTTGATTTATGCATGTGTACGGGAAGTAACTAAGAAGGGATGCTTAATGAAGAGAGCAATTCAGAGAGTTAGCTCCTAAAATCAAAGAAATCTCTCTTGAACCTTCATGAACTAGAAGTGTTTCACCTTTTGTTCTTTAGGGACAAGTTAACTCCCTGGGATGGCAAAAGCAATAGCCCAGTGCTAGCCTTTAAATTAGCCTGAGGTTTGGAACAGAGTCCCAATAAATATTATCAAAGCTGTCTCATTTTCATCTTTAAAATCTGTCTGTAGAGATCACCTTTGCCATGGTGTCTACAGGAAATGTACCAAAAGTTGGGCTGCTGGCATCTTATGCTGGCATCTTATGCTGGTTGTCATGTTGACATCTATCTCATTCCACTTCTTCATTTCCTGCTCCCGCTATGTATTTCTTTGCTATTCTTCAGTCCTCTCTTGTCTTCTGCTCATTACAAGAAAGACTTCTTGTTCTGTGATTGTAGAACAGGCAGTACAAGAGGATTCTGCTACCCAACTAGTCTGAGACACTGTGTGGTATCACTAGTACTAGTGAAGTTGTGTGCATTTGAAATGATTTTGAGAGGGATGGCAAAAGGGCACATTCCTGATGCGCAAGGAGCTTTCCCACCATAGTGTTAATCAGTAAGCTTGCCCCATCCCCTCCTTAGTCCATGCCATCTCCCCCTTTTCTATGCACTTCTGTCTAAAGCATCTGCCAGGTACACAGTTGCTTGCTGCAAGTGAAGTTATGTGAACTAAGCTCATGTGTTTATTTCTTCAGTTGCAGGTTTTTTATAATACTACACTGGAGGAGGATGAGAGAGTGGCTACTACTCTACTGCTGGAGTTTGCAAAATTTGAGAATATGGAAAGGAGAAAACTGCTAACCAAAGTTGCCAACTGGTTACAGAAAAATGTAGATGATTGACTTGGAAAAAATTTCCAGTATATTTTAGAGTGTGACTCATTAGCATTTTGGTATTCATTTTAAGATGTAATTAAAGATAAAGCACATTTTTATGAGTCCTGTGGTTGTCTTCCCAACTGGAAAGTCAGGCTAAAATAATTCACCAAGAAAAGAAAGATTCAGCAAGAGAAATAAGAGATATATTTTCATATTAGATATAAATTAATTTCCTACAGGATAAGTTGTCAGTAGGGATGTGTTGCCAATATTAATCTAACATACAGACACAGTCCCAAATCCTTTGTTTTTTTCTGAATAGTTTGTGGCAAAAATACATGAGGAGCTGGGAAAGTTTTATATTCTGTTTTGTTTATGATTTTTACTGTGGTGTTGGGCAAGTAATTTAATCTGTCTCTCTCCACTTCTGTGTTTGTAAATTGCAGATAATAATTCAGAACAGTGCTGTGAAACGTAAACTTCAGAATGGCTTCAAGCCATAGGGAGGAAAGGACTAAAGAAACCTCAAATTTTAATTGTAATAAATGAATGCCTTGTCATTCAAACTTTATTTTTCATTAGCAGATCTATACTTCATGTGTTTATATTCACATTTGTGTTTGATTAGGAATGTGCTTTTGAAGACGCCCTCCCAGTTGTCTCTGTTTAGCGTGCTTCAACCCCCAGGACAGTCTTGGAGTGTGTAAGCTGGATTCTTTTTGGATGAAATTTATCTAAGACATGATGAGCTCCTGGTGTGCAGCTGATAGACACCAGCATCTGACAGTCATTTTGTCCATGGCACTGGAGTGCAACTAGTCTAAACTAATGCCTCTGGAACATCACCAAGTGTCTTATGGCACTGAGCTGCTCAGTGATGTAGACATAGAATTAATCATCTTGCTTCCATAGCATTTTGGAGGTGACAGACAGAATTCAGTCCATTAGTATCAGCAAACCATATTAGCTTGTGGTTGAAGAAGTATGGGATCCTCAGTCCATGCAATGTATTTATTTGTGGGGTAACAGTATTATGACAAAATTACTGTACTGGTGCTCAGGTTAACATAGAAAACAGTGTTATGTGGGAATGCAGGAAACCCAGGAAGTTAGAGTACTGCACTATGAGAAGACAAGGAATAAACCCCAGACTTGTTAATACGAAGAATTTTTCACTGGCACCCTCTAAATATATGTAAGGAAAATATTGCCATGTTGGCTTCAATGAATCTCCTCTGCTCCCCACGGCTGCAAAGAAAAATTGTAACTATTTTGAGACTACCTGAGGATCCCTTCAGTGTATGGGAGTTACCAACTGGTACAGACAGGTTTGTGTTGGAATCGTTTGACATCTTTAGCATTTGATCCAGTTAAGGGTAGCGCCAAAGAAAACTGTGTGCATTCTTTACAGTATTCATCAAGCTGATTCAGAAAGCAGAGGAAGTCATTGAGGCTATGATGAGTTAGAGGGGTTTTGTTTCAGCATTTCCCGTGACTCCCACTAGTTAATCACTGGCTCTGGATGCATCACTGGATGGGCTAAGCAAATCTCAGGAAAGTAATTTTTTGCAGGATTTATGGACTAAACTTTCCATAACTTTTTACCCCTAAGCCCAGTAGGTCCATACCATTTCATTCCAACCACGAGTGACTACTCTTCCTTTCTAACCACTCTTCCTTATTATTCTTTTGTTATCTTTTTCTTCTTTCTACTGAAGAAAAATCTTAATTAGAAATGCCAATATGTAAACAATTACTAAAAAAAATTTAAATAAGAAATTATTTTCAAATAATGGCTCCAGACTAATGTGTGACATTCTGTATTGCAGAATAGCAGCACAGCTTTCATGGCAGAGGCAAATGGTGAAGGTGATGGCTAGGCAAGCTGCCTGACTAGGAGCAGATCTGAATTGCTCTTGCTTCCAGCATCCGCACATTTGCACTTGGTGGCACGTAACATCGACAGCTGTACAATGGCAGTTCTTGCTGCTGTTGAGTAGAAGTTGAGCACAAAGTTTCAGAGAGAGGCAAATGGGAGATGCAGCAAGGGAAGAAGAGGTGCATGGGAGGAATCCAGGGCAATCTGGGAAAGCTGCTTTATTGCAAAGGGAGTTGGGGTGAAAGGAAGTTCATTGAAAATGAGTATGAGGACATGGATGAGACTTTAGGAAATGAGCTTTTACAGTACTTACACAGACTGTGTACGTGTTATGTGGCATGTAATTGTGAATTGGAATTGTGAATTTCCAGTTGGAGGAGGTATCATTGATAGAGAGGATGCATTTAGTAGGCCCTGAGGGAAAAAGAATGTAGATATGGTGAGAAAACCCAGCTTTTTGCCTTAAGTCCTGCTCTGTGCCCTGAAAGTGTGGAAGTCAAGAAGTTACACTTGTTCTGCCTTTACAGCCTGCCTGTGTGACGGGGCAGGAGACTTGGGAGCTGGCAAGGAGAGACTGGGTAGTGGAAGGAGTGAGGGAGAACTAAGACCTGCCAGAATAAATGGGAAGGGAGGATGAAAAGAGGTGAGAGAACCAGGGGTCCAAAGAGGAGGCAGGATGAGAAAGCAAGCGAGGGAAGCTGCAGGAGCAAGGGAAGATCCAAGGGGAATGAGGAGAATGGACTAAAGAGGGAGAAGTTCAGGTTCCTCTGAGTGCATTGTTTGCCTTACTTCCTTTCCCCAAAGAAACTTGCCCTGAGGTACTTTGAAGGATTATGTTGTATTGTTTTGGATCTTGTGTTGTTCATCCAGAACAGGGCTGATATCACCTCAGGTGTGTTCCTGCCCCAGCATCTGGTCATCTGCAGTTCTTCACCAGTGTCCCTGCCCTGGCATAAGTTGCCCACAGGCCACAGTCTCCTTGGAGGCATCCTTCCTCTGGCATTAAGCTCCTTCTCCCAAGTATGCATCTGCAGCTGTGTCCTCAACATCTTCCACGTGTCTCCTCCAGTTTGTTTCTTCCATTTGCTCCTGCCCCCCTACTGCTCTTTCTTAAATATATTTGAAGAGTGGTGCCATGTGTTCCCGACTGGCTGCAATTTTGGTGTGTGATGGGCTGTTTTTGTTAATTTCTGAGGTGGCTGGAAGCAGTTGTTAGGGCACAGGGCAGTTCCTACCCACCAGCAGCCCCTGCTGCCAAAACCTTGACAGTGCTAATCAATACAGTCCCATAGCCTCTGTTGCAGCCACCATCACCAGCTGCCCCACAGCACACAGCTTCCAGCTTTCCTCCAAGTGCCAGGGCTGGCACTAAGAAATGCTGTGTTGCCACTTGTCCCCCTGCTGTCATGCACTCTCCCTGCCAGTTTCTCATGACTGTGAGCCAAGCTGTTCCCAGTAGGAAGAAAGACTTCAGAGCTATTTAAGTCAAAGTCCAAGAGCACTAGCCACCTGCTCCTCTGCACCTCCTGGCACAGCTGCCCCACAACCCCACTCTGCTTGCACCCCCTTTCCTCCCTGCCACCCTGAGGAGCCTCCCAGGCTGGTGAGGAGAAGGCAGCTCATTGTGGGGCCTGGGTGGCCAAGGCATAAGCCCCATGCCACCTTGCTGCATAAATGGCACACACGGATGAGGCAGGTGGAGCAGCCTGCTCCTTTCAGGGCTTTTGCAAGCCCCAGAAGGGTGGGTATGTGGTAGGGAAAAGGGTACAGGGGCTAAAGCGACATAAATGAACAGTGATGTGGCCTCGCCATGCTCCTGTTGTGCAGTGCCTCACAGAGGACAAAAGCAGCTGTCAGCTCTGCATCCCCTGGCCCAGAGGTGCAGGGTCTCCTCTGGAGTCAGGTGTGATGAACGGACCAGACTTCTTGAGCAAACTAGTGGCAGTTTGGTTCAAGCTTCAACAGCAGTAAAGGCCTAGGCCTTCAATAGACCCACTGTTGCTGCTACCTCTGGCGGTGGTCCTGTAAGCAGTCAAAATCGCCGCCACAATAGAGCAGGCTCTGGTCTTTTGGGGGCCGTTGTCTGTTGTTCTTTGTGGTGCGATGTTTGAGGCAAGGACCTGAGTGGGGATGGTGGGCTGACCTTGGCCAGCTGCGGGGCGCCCATCCTGATGATCTCCCACTCCTCAAAAGGATGTGGGGAGAAAATGAGGTGAAAAAGCTCATGGGTTGAGATAAAGACAGGGAGATCACTTACCAACTACCATCAAAAAGAAATTAAAGTGATTTACTGCCACTTAAAACAGTACAGTGAGAAACATCAAAAATTAAACCACAACCTTCCCCCTCCACCCTCCCTCTTTCCCAGGCTCACCTTCACTCCCAACTTTTCCACCTCCTCCCCTCGAGCAGCCCAGCAAGAAGGAGGAATGGGGGTTGAGGCCAGTCCATAACTACTCCTCTGCCGCTCCTTCCTCCTCATGCTGTTTGCCTGCCCCAGCATGGGGTCCCTCCCACAGGCTGCAGTTCTGTGTGGGAACATCCACCTGCTCCACCATAGTCCTCCCCAGGCGCTGCAGGGGAATCTCTGCTCCAGCGCCTGCGGCACCTCCTCCCCCAGCTGCCTTCCTGACCTTGGTGCCCGCACTGCTGTTTTTCACTTTATTGTTTTTTTTTTCCTGTCACTCCTCTGCTTGCCTGGCATTTTTGCCCGCTCTTAACTTCCCCAGAGGTGCCGCCAGCTTGGCTGAGGTGCTCAGCCCCGTCCTGCAGCTGCCTGGGACTGTCATGTCCAGCACAGAGCTGACCCTGGCCTTTGTCTGCAGAGCTTCGCACAGCCCACGCTGCCAGCACCACGCCATAGCCGGTACAGAGTGACTGAGAACACTCGAAAAGGGAACGTTGTTATAACCTGTGTGCGACAGCAGGGACAGAGAGGGAGGAATAGCAAGGAAGGTGAGTGTGGAAGGTATGGGGTGAGCAACCACCCACGACTGGAAGAGGAGGAGAGGGGAGATGAGGACCTCGCCTGTGGGACACCCAGCTCCCTGGGGTAACACCCAGCCCCTTGAGGGTGTGGGGAGGTGGGATCAAACCCCGCTGCTGAGGCAGCCTTCCTGAAACCCCTCAAGAAAATGATAGCGTCACATCTCTGGCTTCGGGCTTGGTAACAAAGCGGTGGGTAGGAGGAAGCAGCTGCTTTTGCTGCCGCTCTTTTGCCCGTGTTGAAGACAGGGTGATAAGTAAGGCATGGGGTGGTCTGTCAGCAGCTGGAGCACAGCTGAGACTGGCCCGTGCCAGGCTGGTTGACAGGCAGGATTTACAGTCCTCTCTGGAGAAAGGTGTTTTGTTCTTGCCTTGTGCCTCACACAAGCCTTTCACAGCCCCTTCTCCTTGGCATCTTGGCCACTAAAATGAACTCTCTCCCTTTCATGTGTTTTCTCCCTGTCAGTTCTGCCCCCCCCCCAATGACTGTTGCTGATCTGAATATCCAGAAAAGAGAAAACAAGAGGCAGAAACACCTGATAAACCTGGTAGTTTGGAAAAATATCAGGGTGGGGGACAAGGAGGAGGGGGGAATGAATTATAAAATGGGAGGAACACCACTAAGACCTCACTCTGTGTTAACCTTTTAACAATTAAATCATAGAGGCCCAAGGAACTGTTTACCAATGGGATAAGAGCATTACAGTTAATTTTTAACTCTGAAAAATGCATATTTTTTTCTCTTCAGCTGCCCCATTTGTACTGGCTACAGGATGCTACTGTGCACACTGAGCAGCGCAGTGCACTAAGGTGTACAGGGAGCAATCAGCTTGACATTTGATAATGGCCAGGATGCTTAAAAGAAATTTAATGAACCTGTAACCATTTCTCTGCTTTTCTTTCTCCTCCCCCCAGCCCCTACAAACAGTAGTATTTGTATCATATCTCCTGAGGCGTATTTATAGTCACCTGCTCATGGTGGGGAAGACTTTTCCCTGCAGGAGCCATTAGGAGTTTCACCACCAGAATCAATCGCTCTGTCACCTAAGATTTTAATCTACATTTACATCCTTACTCACTTGTAGCTTAACACCCACTCAGTGAAAACTATTCTGAGTAGATTGCAGGCTGCATGTTATCACGTATGCAGTGATAAACAAATATCATAAGTGATGCACAAATAATTCAGAAATAGTTCAGATACACATGTATAAGTATTAGCAAAATGGAAGAAAAGAAGATAACAACCATAAAGTAGTTTAATTATAAACTTTGTATTTATAGTTAATAATTCCTGTTTTCTCCATTATGTAGAATATGGAGAAATGAGAAGAATATTGGAAAAAATATAGAACAAAACAGGTTGCAGGTTTTTGTTTGTGGCTTGCTGTTGTATGAGTACTGTGGAGATTGTGATTTTTTTTTCTCTTGAGGGATTTCTGTTTTATTTTTGATGACAAAGAAAACAGTCTGTGGAACAAAATTAAGGTATTTGTAGCAGCATTTAAATCACATCACTAATGTCTGCTGCTAGAATACTACATCAGCTTTTGGCTTTAAAAGTGTTTGGAGGGAAAGAAAATAGTATGGTAGATAAAGAATTTACTTGCCCACAAACTGGGTTGTGAAATACCTCAGAGAATGGATGGATACAGCTGATGAAGATAAAAAGACACGTTAGTCTATTTGTGTAAGCACAACAGGAGAATTTATAAGACTTGACAGTTTTGGATGTTTATTAGGATTTAGCTGTGTTCTAGGGAAGAGTAATTAAACCCATAAGTGATTGCAGCATGCTGGAAATTGGTATCTGGAGGTGTCAGGAGGTGCCTGTGTTGTCTCCACTAGTGCAACAAACTCCTGAAAGGCAGCAAGCTGAACAGTGAGGTTGCATTGCCACTTTAGCTATTGCGGAGCATATTTATTTGATGACTTTTGACTGTTGGAAATGGTGGACAGAATCCAGAAAGTTTTGTCTAAAGTGGTAAAATATTCCTTTACTACATCCATGTTCTAAAAAAAAAAAATCTCAATTTTTGTAAAATGCAGTAATTACAATTTTTTGTTTACTTACCTTTAAGAAAAAAAAGTTCTACGAAATATTTTTGCTCTGTGAACATACCACAGATGCAAGTAATAAATGAGGACTCTCATCTCTGTTTATATAATTTCTCTGTTTCCACTCTTTGTGCTAAGTACTATTTAAAAGCCATAATTAACGAGGCAGAAAGTGTGAGGTCCTTTAAGACAGTTACCCGGCACTGTCTACAGCCTGCTTCTCTGGGGATCCCTATTCTGATTATTTGTCTTCTCTTTCAGTCACTCCGGGGCCCGGGGCTGATATCATACTTCCACTGTCAGAGGAATTGTGCAGCAGTAAACCTACACTGTGCCAGCCCCTTGCTTTGCTAAGTACAATTTAAAATTCTGGAGAACCTCCTTTCTCTCTTGCTGTCTGCTCTGAAATGATCATATGCCCTTCAGAACTGCAGGCTTTCAGAAGATAAGTCTGGCAGATATCTTCTGCCTATTGCATGACAACCCGAAGATGCACATGATTTCATAATTATCTCTTAAGAGTTCAGCTAAAGGATCCATCAGTTCCAGATACAGTAGGAAGGCTCTGAGTTTGGGAAGGAAAACTCATGAGGATTTGTTTTATTTTACTGGGAGAGGGTGGGATTTGTTACTCCAGATTCCTGTCATAGAATGGGCCATTGCTCTGTCACTATGTTTATCAGTTTTCTGGGAAACGAGCTAAGTTACAAGAGACAAGACCTATTTCTTCATCTGGTCTGTGTTTCCCGGCTGGCTTGAAGTCTGTGTTCTGAACACACATGCCCGTATGGGGCTCTGAGAGAAAGCACGGACTAGCTGGTAAGTGGCCTTTCCACATCTTTTCAGCTCAGTATACCAATGAAGTTTGCTGATGACACAAAACTGGGAGGAGCTGTTGACTCTCTCAAGGGCAGAG
>VZTV01080958.1:0-10940 GCA_013400875.1 Anhinga rufa
AAGACCTGAAAAGCAAAAAGACCAAGGTAGCCATCTTCATAAGATGGATAGAAGTGACGAGGTTCCTACCTGTCAGAGGTTTCTTTTCCCATGGGACCAGAGCAGGCATCTCCTCTGCCCAAGGTTCCTCATAGGCTGCTTGCGTCAGCACACTCCATCCCTTCACAAACCACCCTCTTTTATAGACTGCCTGACCTGAGCCCACTTTTGACACTTGGGGAAACTCATCTTTTCATCCCATCAGCTGTTGGCACTTGTTCTTCAGCAAAAGGACCTCTCTTCAGTTCCGCCAGCCCCAGTCCTCTCCTGGCTTTCCCTTCTTCACTCCTTCCCCTGCTTATATGTAAGAGCCTTTTCCCCAAGTGCCACAGCAGCTCATACCCCAAAGCGCACACACACCTTCTCCAGCACGAGCCCGGCTGCTGCTGCGCCCTGCTTCCCACCACGCTCGCTGCCCACAGGGAAGTGTTGAGTACAGCTGGATTTCCAAAAGCAAGGGTAAATTGTGCTGAGAAACAGCATAGCCTAGCAGCAGTTTCCAGCACTTATAATAAAAAACAATATAGAAATTGGTGAGGCCTAAAAGATTAAAAAAGAAAAATATTTCTCTCTATCAGGCTCCCAATAACTCTCAGGAGATGGGTCCTGGCTTTTTTTGCCATGCTGAGCAATAGAGATGGAGAAAAGTATGAGTGGTCATCTCAGGGCACGGCACAAAAGAGGCAGTTATGATCTTGAGATGAGGAGACTTCATTCAAAGGGACAAATAAAGTAATGAATTAAGGTATCCTGGTGGCAAAAGGGCTATTACACATGAAATAAACAACTTTAATGAGGTTGTAACCCTAGATTTATAGTCTCATCTCCATGCACAGGACTTCAGGTGCATAGCTCCATTAGCACTAATGGGACATGCACAATTAAAGCCCCGCACACCAAGATGAGACTGCTGCTATTAAAATCAGCCACAAACAAGCTTCAGAGAGGTTTCCAGTTTAGCTCAGCAGAGCGCTCCAAAAGAGAGATGCTCATTTGTAGCTGATCTGATCACTTTGCAGGGTGGTCAAGTATGAGCACTCACTGTGAATTCTCTGTACAATGGATATGAGTGTGTGGATAGTCTGTCTTTTTTGGGTTAGATGTTACTCCTGTCCCTGCACATTTCCTGGGATGTCAGCTCTCCTCTGCTGGGAATAGGCTCCTACTCTTCAGGTATGGTCAGTAGAATTCTTGACTTCAGTCACCACCACCTCTCACTTTCAAAACAGGAGGAGGAGGCACAGACTTCCCACCCAAGATGTACCAAAACCTCTCTCTCTACCCCGGCACATTGTGGGGAACAAACCACAGGCTGAGCAGAGTGGCACAGCCCACTGATACAGCCTATTTTGCCCGCAGAGTTCTCAGACTGAAGGACATCTATACTCTGTGTGGCAGAGCAGCGGGGAAAATACTCCAGCTAGTTAGGATATTACAGCAGTCCAGTGAGGTGAGTTACCTCATCCCACTCAACAACTTGCTCCCAAAGCCAGCTCTGCCTCTGGCCCATGCCCTGGCAGAGCAGGATTTAGCTCTGAAAAAAACCTCTGGGAACTGAAAACCAACATGAAACAGCATTGAAGATACTCTGGACTTTCATAGGGACAAAAAAAATTGCCTAGCACATACAAAATACAGCACAAAATAGCTCAGTATTTTAAATCAGTAAATGTCTCACCTGTATTTAGGAGTACAGCACATATTACTACACCCGAGCTGAGACCCTGGGACACTGCTTGTTTACCTGCTATTTAATAGTGGCACCAAGCAACTATCACAAGTTGAAAAGGGCAGAAGCTTATATTATCATGTTTTTTAGCAAGCAATGCAGACAATATTCTTGGAACAGCTTCCTCGCCAGTGAGTGGCAAAAGCTATTTAAATCGGAATAATGCCACAGCACATCTGAGGGTGATGGAATAAGGTGCAGAGGCTGCAAGCAGAACTACAATGATAAAACATTAAATACCAATATGACTTTAGATATTATATTATGCTCTCCCGAGAGTTGTAATTCTTCAGATATATGAAACATTCATAAAAATGGAATTGAACCCTTCATCACACAATTTTTTTCTACCATATCAAAAATGTAATTTTACCAGAATCCATGGGGACTCCTATGTTCTTAATATACTTAGAGAGTTTTACAAGCTAACATTAAAACTGACTGAAATGCCATACACATTCTTGTTCACACTTAAGTCTGGTCTGAAAGCTATTCACTTTAGTTTTGCATTGTAATGTCTATATTTCTGAATTCTTAATATTCACAGATTTCAACAGCAGAAAATTCTGACATCATTCCTGAAAAGTCCATGTTCACACAGAATCCAATAGTTTTACCATCAGCTCTAGTGACAGCAAGCTCAAGCCCAGAAGTCTTAAATCTGATAGACATTAAAGATGGAGAAAATTTACTGGTTAATCTAATTTAGCTAGCACAAGAACATTCTCTATGAGGCCAAGTTATTAATGGCAGCACAAGTAGCCGCATTTATGCAGAGGCTACTTAACATTTTCCATTGTAATACTCAACTTCAGGATAACTTCGAACAATTCAGGCTAAACATTCCAGATGTTAGCTCTCTGACTAATAGGATCTTTTTTGGGAAGCTTTTGCTCAAGGGATTCAGCTATTTCCAAGACTAAGGTAATAAAAAAAGAAGGGGGGGGGGGGAACAACTCCCCCAAAAAAAAGAAAAATTGAGAAAAACTACAGTTTCACATTAAAAGCTTGGGTGCTTCCATAAAGTAGAACAAGAATTTTGATCATCACCCTGCTCAAAATTCAAAGAATGACCAAGGAGGAAGGCTGAAAAAGAGCACAGAGTATGGCTGAAAATAAATAACGTGATGAGTTAATTACAGAATTAAGAGACGTAAGAAATTAAAAGCAGGTGCTAAGAGGAGGCTAGGCAGAACAACCTTGTCTGGCTGGTAGGGTTACAAGGCTGGGAGCGTTCATCACATCTATGCATTTTAGTGTCAGTTCTGCTTTGCTGTTTGGCAAGTAGCAAAGAAACCCATTAACACCTCTCTGTGTCAGGTACATATAGCAGGTAATTGCATTGTGCTGCTGTTTTCCACTCTCTTAGCTCTGAAAGAGGATAACTGCTTCCTATGCAGCCTCAAAAATCAACCAGCATGGCAGTCTACACAGATTCATATGATAAAGTCTGCTTTACTAAACTTTGGAAATATGAGCCCTCAAGAGACAGGAAAAACTTGAATTGTCAGTGCAATCTTCATTCAGTTACTCAGCACACAACCTTTTAATGGCCTAATCATATACTATTTTCTCCACAAGATGTAATAATCAGGCAATTTTACTTAGATTCTCCAAATGATATCAAGGACCTGCTGAGCACAGGCTGGATTGAGCACATGAAGCACTTCAAGCGCATATGACAGACATGGCATCTGTCTTCAGGAGCTTACACTCTGAAAATACAAGAGACAGATTCACTGCTTATTGCACTGGAGGAGCAAAGCACCGGGACTCAAGAAGCTGCTCAGGGCATTTATCCAGATCTACTGAATCCAGGTTTAGACAAAGGATTCCCCGCTAGGCTTATGTCTACGTTGCCAGGCTGTTGTGCATGACAAAACAGCTCATGTTTCCTGTCAAGAAGAGCTGCCGTTTATACCAGGAAATTATTCACATGCATCTACCAACATGACTACTTACACTCTAGTAACAGGAGTGGCAAGTTCACAGCTATTGCCTGGGTGGCAGGCAGAGATGGTGACAAGGAGAGCTTGTGGCTACTGGTACACAAGACAGGGACAAGCTTCTTCTCTCCAGGCGTGGTGTTTACCTGCATTGGGACTGCTCAGCCCATAGCCCAAGTCCCCTTTCACCTCTTTCAATGAGGAAAGCCCTCCTACTTTATATAAGAGAAAAGCAAAGCTCCAGTTGTCCCAAGAGAGGAAGCAGCAAGCCGCCTACGAAGGGGATGAGAAATTTCAGATAGATGTCCGATTTGTACCACTCTAGTAATTTATTTTAAGATAGCGAAAAAAATAATAAATATCCAAAAGAAGTTTCTTCTATTAATATTGTGATCTAATGAGAATTCTTATGACTTAAGAAATATTCACACCAACAAATGCTACAGGATTTTAGTTTTATGTAGCACGTGTAATTTGCACACAGCCACAATCCAGTCACTTTGTGACCATGCAACTGTTTTACTGCTCAATTCAGAAACCTCTTTTCTTCTCATAGATCCCCTTCCTTTCTACAGATACATAAAATTAAAACATCTGGATATCCTTCCCAAGGAGAAAATTTTCCCTTCAGAGTGGGGATTCCTTAAAGATTCATTGAAGTTTTATGAAAATCAATTAGCAAACGGGGGAGTTTTTAATTTCAAAGTAGCTTGTTCAACTTCAATCTCAGGACGGATGCTGGTGGTCCATGCAAACCCAGATCTGCACAGCTTCCTCTCCACACACCCCCCACAGTATGCGCAGCTGTTAATATCAGCATAAGTAAAGGGTTATGTTGAGCTTTTCTAAGGGAACAGGGCTTATGCAGTTACGCTGTTGCTTAAACTCCACTCTGGTAAGTTCTAAACTCATTGGCCAAGCAAAATGAGATGATAAATTGGTGGGCTAGGCCCCTGAGGTCTGCCCCTGAGCAGACCTGCCCAACACACAGCCCAGGAGGGGCTGGGAACAGGCAGCGATGGAGAGCCGTTCGCATGGCCTGCCAGGTGCCAGGCAGCCGAGGTAGAGTGCTGGAGCAGCACATGCTCGAAAGAGGGAGAGTAAGAACGTCCTGGAGGGAGCTAAAGATGTAATATGGCAGTTGTGTGTAGGAGTCATTGTGAACAGCTATTTGTGGTGGAACTAAGACCACCAAAAAGCCACAAGAAACCAAGTCCACGACTGCTTTTGTTCACATATATAACTGTAGAAAGTGCTCTTCTATTAACTGAAAGTTGTTGGATTTTATCCCTGATTGAAAGCTTAACCATACTAGAAATGTAGATAGTCACATTAAAAATTATTAAATTGAATATGACCTTGTAGTCTATGTAAACAAATTGTTAACATCATTGAAGCTCTTAATTGCTAATTCTTTTGGAACTAGTTTTTCCATAGCTAGTAACAATGGATTTGCTTGACTACTGTGTTATGTTAAATGTTACTGCAATTAATATGACCACGCTTTTTGATTAAGGTAAGCTAAAAAAAAAATTAAATTAAAAAAAAAAAATCAGTGTGGAAGTCACACATTGGTCCAAAGCAGAAACTGCGAAAATGCTACAATCTGTTGTAAGACCTACCAGCCTTGAACATCATATTGTTTACTAGTTCTCCTAAAATATATAAATTTGTCATTATTAGACTTCACTTTCAGGCATATTTATTACCACAGCTTGAAACAGGCGAGCCTGTTGCCACTGGTGCATTCCGGTTATATAATGTGTCTTCCTGCCTTAGATGCAATCTGCAAGTTAATAATTACATTACTAATGTTAAATAAGCCAAGTGAAAGATTTGGGAATAAAAAAATTAACCAATTCTGTGACAGACAAAACCTACTTTAAATCATTTTCAAACGTCAGGATACGCAAGCAAACACTGCACATGGGATGAGACCCTGAACCTTTCAATCAGGTGTCAGCTTTTTAACCTGTAAGATCTGACTCTCCATCAGTTCTACTGAGATATAAAAGATGAAATCACACACTAAATGATGAAAACAGGACACATTTTTGCATATAAGAATAAATTTGTATTGCTCAAATCCAGAAGAAGAAAAAAAAAAGATCAAAAGTTTGAAGTACCATACAGTATTTAAGGAACATCACCCTCAGTAATGGTCACATTAATAAATTGACCTTTTAAACCAGAATGGAAATCCTCATTGCACACATTCTTTTCACCTTATAAAGCTTTTGAAGTCTTTAGCTGTGTTTCTGCTGGATAAAAGCATTGCTACCCTTCCTTGTTTATTTTACTGACACCCTAATGCCTTTTAATATCATTGTAAAATGGATCTGGCCATTTTTCCTCACATATAAACGTTTGCTTTAATTGAAATAAGACATTAACTTTTCTTTCACTAAGAAGCCTTTTGCCAAGGCTGCTGTTTTTAAAGACATCCTCTACAGCTCTGTGCAATTTGCTACTGCTCAGCGTATGATGAGTTGTGTCAACAGCAATCTGGTCTGTCAATTAAAAGATCAAAAAATAAAACACAGGCCCAACTTTGTATAAACCTCTTTCCAGTTGTAAAGTTGGTATGAAAAGCTTTTGAATCACTCCCTCTGGACTAGTCCGAGGGAGCAGCACCACCATCTCCTGAGCAGTGCCCATGCATTCAGTCCCCTGCAGGTGAAGACCAGGGGCATGAGAAAGTTGAACTCAGGGCCATACCGGACACCTGAGCAACCAAAACTTCCACCGTGAATCTCATGTTTTACATTTCGTGAGCTGAGCATCTTTCCAGTTGCAGAAAAAGTTTTCCAGAGAAATTCATGGTAAAGCAAAGCACGTAACGACAGAAGGCATTTGATTTAGAACAGCACGCTCTTTTTGCTTCAAAGTCAAAGTCAACAAGCTGTGGGCAAAACCTGAAGAAAATTAAAAGTAGTACAAAATCCAGGGGAAGAAAATGCACAGGCATGGAAAATCAGGAGGGACGTATCTTTCACCCCAGGGCTCGCAAACTGGTTGAGGAGTTCTACAGAGAGCAATTCAATTCCTCTTACTGCACACATTGCACATATTTCCGCTGGTGATATTATTTGCATCACCAGCTCCTAACAACTTCTTAACAGAGCACCAGGAGTCCTTTGACTATCAAGTGAGAACCATTAAATAGTGCTTGCTTCTTAAAGATGTCTCAGATTGTCAGCAGGGATTTGTCATATCAGAGATTCATCAGAAGGCAAAAAAAAAAATCAGGCAATACTGACCAACAAGATTAATTCATGACTGCGCTCAGAAATTTGCAAAGCATAAAGAGCATAAACACAAAGACGCCAGATGTTCTTTACAAGTGTTATTGGTCACCACTGCCAATCCCACCCAACATCTCTGTTAGCACCAAACAGGACATGTGCAACCTCACCCAGACCGTCTCTACTCTGTACTCTGTGCAGTTGTTTACACCTGCACAAACGCTACCCATTCTTACCTGGCAGTACCTTGTACTCATGTCGTTCAGCTCTGCACAGAAGTCCAAACTTCGACAGGATGAAGAGGAGCAGAAATTCAGCCTCTAAAATGTTTTAAGTATTTGGGGGAGCTGAGAAGAAAAAGGACATGATAACCTGTGTAGAAAGTGGGAAAACACCCCAGGTTTCCTCCATGTGGGCAGTCAATGGCAGAACGTGTACAGTTTAGATGGAGTTTGATCTAAATCTGAGAACACCAAAAGGAGACTGGAAACAGCACATCACACCTTGATGTTGAGATAACGGCACACCAAGTATATTTGGATTACAGAAAAGCTCTTCCATTTAGTTTCATTTTCCTTAATGTTAAGGATTAGTCTCTGACCTGGGGCAGTTAACGATATCTGAGGAATTACACTTTTTTAAAAGTTTAGCATCCTTTCCTATTGCCGGTGCTGAAGATAGACCAACAGCTATAGACCAACAGCTCCAACAGACTCCACCTCCTTTGCTCAGGGAGGCTTCCTCTGATTACTTCCACCATGACAGAAGACCAAAGTGTGATTCAGAACAGAATAGTCAAATCCTCTCCGAAGTCTACTTACACCTCACCTACTTCTGTACCTCAGTCCCCTGTCTGACTCGGATCCATACCTTTAGAAGCCACAAATCTCTACTGAAGTCTTCCATATTTCCTCATGGACTTTAATTAACATTTAGCACATTGGATATAGCTGTATAGAATTCACCTATCTTGTAAAACTCCAGCACAGTTGAATATTACTGCCCTCTTTCTCGCATTTACATCCTCAATCTTAAAGAACTAATTCAAAACACACAGGTTGTTTTTAACCTATTCCAAGTATTTATTTTGCTAACACCTCTTTTGCAGACCCTCTAGTATGTGTAACTTTATTGCTGTTTCCTTCTATACACAGTCAGTACAGAGTCAGTCTTCTATTCCCAGTTATCCAGAAGACCATTTTTTCTATCTCTAACATCTCATCTTAGTCTAATTATCTGCTCCTACTTCTGCTCCCTGGTGGTTATTTTGGTCCTTCAGAAAACTAGAAAGTTAACAGGGTTTGAATATTATTTGTATAGAAAATGAAACTCAATCATGTGGCACTGTAGCAGGATACTTAACTAATCTTTGATTTCAGAGAAGTTCACCATATGAAAGCTAACACAAAGGTGCCCAAAGTTTCCAACGCAAAAGATCAGACTGGCAATTTGCCAGATTTGTGAGGGCTGAACAAAATTTACATCCATATTTACATAAATACTGCAATCGCTATAGTTTAGACTGGAAAAGAATAAGTTCTTAGTCTAACCCCCAGTTTTCACACACTTCTGACTTTCCAAACCATTCATCTTAGAGGCTAAAATATTCAGGTCTGTATTTAGAGGATGTTATTTATTTTAAAAGACCAAACCACACTCCTTCAGCCATTTTAGGCTCTCAGAACATACCGCACTATCTCATGCAAGAAAGAACTCAAGAAAACAAAAAAATCTATGACAGTAACATGCATGAGTTGCCACGTAATAAACCTTTCAATTAACATTCTTGTTAAAAAGATAAGTAGCCCAAGTTCAGGAATAAAGGCACATCCAGATGGCAAAGTAAATGCAGAATAGGTACGGTGTCCATTTATACCACACTGGCTGCTCCAGGTTAGCTACTTCTACAGTTTCTGTCATGAAGACTTCAGGAGCATCACTGCATTTCAGTCCAGTTGGTGGGGATCAGTCTCCAAATAACACTAGTTTTATATGTTCCAAATGTGAAGCCTATGAAATATTTGTGATATGGAAGGTCCATCACACCAGATTGTCCAAACAGATTAAAATAAAAATGAGCAACTGCTCCAAATGGCTAACACATTATGGTTGTAAGTTCTCAACCAAAACTGGGAAATCTTAATTTCTTCTGTGAAGTCAGCTGTACTGAACATTTGTAATAATTTGTTTTTATTTCAGATTCCAAGTTAAATAAAACCTGTATTATTTGCTATGACTAAACATTAATAGCTGCCAAACATTTAGAAAACCTGAGTGACCACAGAAAATTCCAGTCCAATAGGGCCAACAAATAAGGAAATACTAAAATATCATTAAAATTTGCCTTTATTTTTCTTAGAGGATAATTCAACACAAACCAAGGTGACTCTGCTTTACAAGACCAATGTACTGAATTTTCAAGAGGATCATGAACAGTATAAAACTGTAAATAACTTTTCCTGTTGAGGACTACAGTGAAGTTTCTTCAGTTGTTGTAATCTTGGAGAGCCTGAGCCATGAAAAGCTTGCCCAGGTTCTGTGCATTAAACTCCTTAATATTCTGGCAGTAGGTATTAATTTGACCTGTCAATAGGAAAGAAGAGTAAAACCCTTGTCAATTTTGAAATTCAGAAAGACATCCCAGAACATCTTTTTTAAAAAGCCAGATGTGCATGAATCGTTCAGGATTTATATAGAGAAGCAACCAAACCAGCTCAACTACTCTACACTTAGGAATTTTACATTTTCAGTATTGCCAACTAGGTTTGCGAAGAAGAAACTAAACTAGCAGAATAGGCAAACTGTATGCTCAAAACCCTTTTAATTCTCCTACAATTCTATTATGTACAATTTCTAAAAAGACATAGGACAATAAAAAGAATAAACAATTCTTGCTGCTGTACTGGAAGCTTAATCACATTAATTGTTCAATTTAGTTGCTCTAAAAATACTAGAAGACTGAATTTCAATTCTGTTCTTACGCATCTGCTGTCCCTATTAAAATATTTGTAACAAATATTTTTCAGTAGCAGATTGAAAATTGTGGTACTAGTTTTGCTAGCCTTTTTTTCCACCTAATATGTCATTTTATTAGCTATTTCAAAAATCATCAGGGTATGAAGACTTGTCAGTGCTTTACAAATCAAATGTGCCCATCAAAACATTTTTATACACATACTGCTACAAGTTATTTCCCTTGTTAGCTAGGAATAGCAAAACATGAAGCCAGTTTAATCAAAATTAAGACTGTTTAGAAGGCCAATAAACTCTCAATTTAATGCTCTATTCAAAAAGTTTTTAAACGCCTCAGAGACAAAAGAGCTAAGTTTTATTCTTTATCCACAAACTTTACTTCATCTAAGTTGAAGTGGATTCTTTCAGTTCTTCCCCTGACTATGGTAAAAGAACAAACAAAGAGAGTGCTTTTGGCTAAAAACTGCTTTTTCCTTTAAGTATAATAGTTTTCAATTCCTCCTCTTACAAGAGATGATTCATCCTAAGATATCACTTTCATAAAACACACATACACACTTCTGTTGCATTTTTAAGCTATGCTAAAGCTGAATGTTTAAATACTTTAATGCTGCTAGGATTCATTAACTGGTAAAAACTATCAAAACAGTAGTTTTTGAATGTCTCTGGAAGGAATAATAAATCAAGAACATTATTTCTTCTAAAAGCAGCACTTACTAGCGTTAAAATAATAATCTCTTGGTCACTCCAAAATTTAAGAGTGGTAGTTCAAATTCACTTTTTTTTTTTAAATGTCAAAGCACAGTTTTTCCTGTACACTAAATTACCAGGACTTTGGTTTAATTTCTCTCAGTACAAAACACGATGATAGCTAACCAACCCAAAAAGCCTGCTATAGTTAAGCAGTTTGCTTTCTCATGACATTTCCCAAATTTAGATTACTTAGCAGGGCATCTAGGTTTTCTGCTGTCTGTTGCCGTTGTGACGTCCCAGGACAGACACTGACTT
>VZTV01080970.1:0-13854 GCA_013400875.1 Anhinga rufa
GTTCTTCCTCAAATGATAAAAAAATATATCACACTGCTTATGGAAGAAGACAGGTCCACAGAAACTGCCACTGCTGCCACTATCGTTATTATGAAGCCTCAAGGGTGGCACAGAAAATGGAAGAAAATTCTGCTTGGTTTTAGGGTTTGGGGTTTTTTTAATAGATCATTCAAAACTAAAAATAAAGAATTTCCTTAAGTATGTTTTTCATTTTTAAGATGTCACACAGAAAATCTGATTGAGATTATACACTGAATATTAAAAAGTTGAGCACGCTGCTCATAAAAGAAGCTACATTTAGTAAAACACAATACTTTGAACCTTCAGCAAGGGAAAAGAAATCTGTTGTTCTTCTCTGGAACCTTAACACAAGATACAACTGAAAAAAATTTTAAAAATTTAATGGAATGTGAAACACAAGGAAAATATTTACCTTTGTTCATCACAAGAAAATAAGCAAAGGCAGAATCCCCTTCTCTTTACAGTACTTTTAAGCACAGCCTTTCCAGAGGACAAGCTGATTTCTGGCACTGTATTCCAACTTAATTTAAATTTTCTTTTTTTATGTATGTATAAATGGTTAAATAATTTATAACGCAGAATTAATTACCCATCTGTTGATCAAGTGAGACAATTCATAAGAGCCTGTCTTGCATAATACATACAATTTATAAACCTTACTTAAATGAGGGGTCTTAATATGCTACAAATGTTTACAACAGGCTCATTACCATGAAAATTTTTGTCTTCAAGGATCTCTGCATTTGTTATATATTACTAAAGACTTATATATACAAATGAGAAAAACAAAATTAGACTCACTCCCTCTTGCTCCAGTCATCAAAACTGAATTCACCTTATTGTATTTGTATTATATATCAAATTATTGACTAAAATAAATGTAAAGACTGCATATGTATTTAAAAAAATCTAAAATTTAAGTTTTAAGCAGATCACAAGATGGTAATGATTTACAGTAGTTCTATTAACTCATCCCATCAAGTGGTTACAGAGTGTCCTCAATTTGGAGATGGTTTAAATTAACTATTATCATCACCAGACAATTATAACAGAGATTCAGAGTCTACAGATAACTTTTTACCTTCTATTATCCAAACTGATTGATTTATACAGATGCATATATAGTCAGAAAGAATTTCTTCTTTCTTTTAGGAAAGGACTGCTCTTACGAAAAGACCTTGACAAAAAAAGCTGCAAAACCAACATCGTCACTAGTTTTGGCTTACTACACACTACTCTTATTCACAGTTTGCTCTTCAGAGCTTCTGCATGCTCAATCACTTTACTCCTCCTCAGAGATGTGGGCATCATTTCCTTAAGGGCATGAAGATAAACAGGCCTAAATCTTTGAAGATAATTTCTGATATCACCAACAGCTGGATAAAGTGAGAAAACTGAGAAGTGTATCAGAAAACACTGCACTCTGATTTACCATAAATAACAAATAAATGTAATGTCACCGTTTTATGCTTCTCTATAACTCCATTCACTCCCAGTTCTCTAGTTATTAGCCATGGTAGGAAAACCCAATTAATTTCACCAGCACCATTTCAGCACTCACATATATACTCCAACACATAAAAATCTTTAGTCCTCTTTCCCCCAAATGAAGTTTATCTGGATCTTACTTAACTGACAAGAGCAACTTGACACATTAATTCCCTCTCCTTAGAAGGCCAAACCAACACCAATTTGTGCAGTAAGCATTTCAAAGGATACAGGATATATGGTATTCGAGATACAGAAAATATAATATTAAATAGAAGCGATATCCCCAATAATCCAGTCAAATGGATTACAGTGAACAATACAAAACACTTCATATAACAGGCATAAAACTCCATTATGGACAAATTCAGAAAAAATGCAAGGCAAAAACATACGAAAGAAAAAGCTAAAACTGATTATATTTTTATCATTTATTTAAAATATTTAGCCTTTTTTAGAATACCATTAAATTCTAAACCCTTAACTCATAGCAATAATTCCACAGACTATGTTAAGTAGCATTACCTATCAAACTAAATTTAGTATTCATGTACTTTACCCCAGAAAAGCGGAAAAATCAGTGTACATAGTTCATGCTCTTCACAACTTCATTTGCATATTCTTATTATTTATTATTTCTCTGTCAAAAATATCAGCCCTTTTTTCAAGGTTCTGCTCATAACGGCATTTTTCAATCTCTCCTATGTCTGTCATTCACCTTAACCTCCCATTTTACTGTTAGCAGTGTTGGGGATAAGAGGTTGGCTTTTGTTTTTACTATTTGGCCTTTTAGATGTATTTATAAATAGTGACAATTACCATAAACTTTCCATAACGGCACAGTATCTTTAGTATTCTATTATATAAGAAGTTTTTTTCTCCTTTTGGCTAAATACTTTGTGTGTTCCCATACACACTCTCCAGACAGATAAATGTGCATTAACTGATTCAAGAGCCATTTAATTTGGGATATTTAACATATTTACGTTCTCCACAAGTTGCAGCAGACCTGTGGCTTTTTGCCCAATAAAAAAAGTAGGTAGACAACAAACTTTTGCACTCTGCAGCAAACATTCTGCCTCACTTATAAAGCTATAGACAAGCTCCACTTCTCATGCCAACTTACAAACTTACCACCTAGTTAAAAAATCAAAGTGAATTACAGACTTTGCAATATCCGACACCTCTCAAATTTACAGTTTAAAAGGACACTCTTTGAAATAATTTTGAGAATTTGCACTGTATATTCAGTAAACACATACTATTTAATCATTATTTTTAAAGCTAATCAAGACAAATTAGTGCACTTTGAATTCACACTAGACTACTCAATCATAAATGGCTTTGTGTATTCTGTTTGTTAAACAGACTAAAATTTTCTCTTTGAAAAGAGACCAGACTCAAAAATACTATTTCAGCTATGTTTATATCCCCCTGTCCACTAAGAACAGCAGTACCAAGAACAGACTTTGATTGTTCTACGAGACAGACTATACAGAAAGACAAGCACTAATTCTGTTTTCAAAAGTCACACATTATCAGAGGTTATCTGTCACAACCCTTTCATGTTCAACAAGTGTCAGCTCCTACTGCTCACAGTTTTCATTTGCGGGAGGTGGGGGTAGGCAGAAATAACACCTGACATATTCACTGCTAATCTTCAGGCCCGAAGAGCAACACTGCTGCTGTGCAAAAGCTTGAAATGACCAAGTTTGATGCCCAATATCTTGAAGAACCTCTCTCTTACCTTAGAACAGTCAATCTAACAGCTCACTGTCCTCAGCAGGGATGGTCCCACTCCTTTCCTACTTCATTCTCTGCTCCTCCCTAGCTTCACACTCCCACCATCACTGAGCAAAGACAACGATGCTTTTCTTGTCCTAGTTAGTTTTCTGTTGGTTTAGCTAACTGAGCTGGCTTGCAAATGATCAGATAAGGACCAGACCCAGGACAAGGATATAGGTAGAACTAGAAGCAGAAAGATGTTACTCATCTCAGCAATCTTGCCCCTGAACAGCAGCAAAGCTATTTTTTGCAAATGCAAAATTTTGTTTTGCAAATGCAAAAAACACTTGCAGCTTTTGACAAGCATTGCTTTAATTTCTAGCCACCTGACATTCCAAAGGTTTCTAGGTAGGTAACAGGAAGAATTTATGCACTTAGCAATTTTAACTGCAAGTTTTCACATCTACAAAAACCAGTCTTTTTCAGGATGGTCCAGCAGGCAGCCCATCCAATCTCAACACTTCAACACCGGGCAAGCCTGTTAGGACAGGCCTTCATAAATCTCGATCTGAATGCCTCTTAGTATTCCTGCATGCAGCACAAAATTGAGAGCCACTGCCAGAGCCACCCAGCTGGTAATGCACTGGACAAAGAGAAGATTGCTATCTGCCCCCCATTGCTGGAAAGACTGGGGCAGTCTTCTGAAACCCTCAATCCCATCATGAAACACTGATGAGCAAGTAAATATGTTTCTGAAACCTTCCTCTCATAAGCCACTCAAATGCAAAAATTCCTAATTTTTATTCTACATAGCTATGATAGAAAGCTTTCCTTCAACTCTAAAATCCAAATTTAAACCACTTTCTTCTCCTTTCTTGAACCCAGTGAACCTATCTACATTAACACTAAAAACCAAAACATCACAGAAATTCTTGCAAAGTTTATCCTAATACTTTACTGAAAAGATTCACCAAAAAGAATAACAGAAATTAATATCTGCTTTCTAATCAAGTTAATCAACCTCCCAATAATTTGCCCATAAAACATTTCCCATAAAATGTCAAAAAACAGGATCATCATCTTGTCTCATCATTTATTTCCAACAGAATTCATTGAGAGATAGTCATAAAAACATAAAAGAACAGTAGTTCACAAATAGGAGACAGTTCTTCTGAAGCTTATCTAATTGTTCATGTAAATATCAGTTCAAAAATTGAAAAGAATTAAAATAATTTTGATAATGATGGCATGCAGGTTGAAATAAGAATCGTCAAACAAAAGCATCTCAGGTTTCCCTAATATCTGTTAATAACATCAGCTCAAATAGCAATTAATAGCTATGATCTGATCTTCTAGGAACAGAGTTTTAAAAACCTGATATGATCTATCGTATAAATCAACTTTGACAAAACAGCAGCCAGCTCAAAAATAGACAAAAGTTATCCCCAAGAATTTTGGTAGAGTTCATATATATTAAAGTGGTAAATTCACACCGAAGTTACAAACTACCCTAAGAAAAACATTCACATTTACCTAGAGTCTTTAAGAAAAAATATTGAATTTATGAGCTCAGCACAAAACTAGCTTTGGCTATGTGTAAAACCAACACATACAGGCTACCAAAACCCCAAACCAAGTAATATTTATTCCTCACCCTGTAATTCACTGAGCATAAACCAACTTCACTACAGTAACACTAAGACAATAATAATAAAACAAGCACTTACATTTCAAACTGAAACACCATTAAGAATAGATATTACAATGACATCTACTGGGAAATAAGCTACAGGAAAAGTGAATAGAATATATAGAGTCCACAGTTCAGAGCATATTACTATAAATTTGAGAGAGCGACTTGCTCATTGCACCTCGGAACCAGAAAATTAAGATTTCTCACTGAAGTAGGCACAACTCATTTGCAAGAACGTATTAGTTCATTCACTTCAAGAAAAAATTGCCAGCATAACCTATGAGAACCCTGAAAAGATGAAATGCACCTAAATTCAGTGTGCTGTGATTACATGCTTCATCTACTGACATGCAGTTTTGCTTCATAAAGTATGAGTAGTCCAATGACTAAAGTTCCAGGTACAGGTATCCAACAAAATTTACAGCACTTTGATTACTAAGGAAGAAGTTAATTTCAAATGCACAATAAGTGTGAAAATGTAATATCTGAAAACAAAATCCAAGAAGAATGGGCCAGCAGACTCTACATAGACTTTACTGAAAATTTGCTGCAAAACATGGTACTTAAATCAATGTTTCTTTCTCCAACGTTCTGCTGAACATAACAGAGTAAGATTTCACTTGCTTAAAGCACTGACTGGAGAAGCTCTTGTCTTACATGGTGCACCACGGTGGTGCACCACTTCCTGCCTTAAAACCTACAGCACTAAACCACAAAGATTAATGATTGCAAACGCAAGTAGAACATGAGCAACCGACAATAAATTTTAGAGAGCTTATTAACTGTAGGATGCAGAAGCTGACTACTCTGAATTACAATTCTTGATCAATATTATTCAATAACCACAATCTGAATATAAATTGTAGAAGGGGACAACTAGAATGTCACTTGCAACTAACATTTAGGGTTACAACACTTGCTTTGTATTAGCAACTTGCATTTTTACAAATGTTATTTTCACCCCTATACATGCAGTATTATCATCAGCAACTCCCATTACCACTAATAAAATGGCTCATGCTATTTCCACATCCACTCAACAGAGAATCAACCCTACCCTTCCTGAACTCCAGGTTGAACTTCTGACATTATTAAATGCATTAAATCAGCTTCCCTGGCAAAACATGGCACAGTTAATGCAAAGGAAAAGGAGATTTGCTGAGTGATAAATACTTCACCAACTTTACCACCTACACTGACTCGCTTAAAAGGAAACAGACAAGATGGTCCTACACCTAGATTATCGTCACTAAACTTACCAAACTAACAAATTCACTGTAAAGCTTGAGTATAGAGAGATGTGCAATAACAATTTGCACAACCATTTAATATAGTTACAACTCTGATGGGCAGTGGCTGGAAAGCTGCCTGGCGGAGGAGGACCTGGGGGTGCTGGTTGGACAGCCAGCTGAACATGAGCCAGCAGTGTGCCCAGGTGGCCAAGAAAGCCAGCAGCATCCTGGCTTTTATCAGGAATAGTGTGGCCAACAGGAGCAGGGCCATGAACATGCCCTTGTACTCGGCCCTGGTGAGGCCACACCTCGAATATTGTGTTCAGTTTTGGGCCCCTCACTACAAGAAGGACACTGAATTGCTGGAGCGTGTCCAGAGAAGGGCAACAAAGCTGGGGAAGGGTCTGGAGAGCAGGTCTGATGAGGAGACGTTGAGGGCAATGGGGTTGTTTAGCCTGGAGAAGAGGAGGCTGAGGGGAGACCTTATCACTCTCTACAACTACCTGAAAGGGCGTAGTGAGGTGGGTGTTGGTCTATTCTTCCAAGTTACTAGCGATAGAATGAGAGGAAATGGCCTCAAGTTGTGTCAGGGGAAGTTTAGATTGGATATTAGGAAAAATTTCTTTACTGAAAGAGTGGTCAGGCATTAGAACAAGCTGCCCAGAGAGGTGGTGGAGTCACCATCCCTGGAGGCGTTCAAAAGACGCATAGATGTGGCACTTCAGGGCATGGTTTAGGAGACATGGTGGTGTTGGGTTGTCGGTTGGACTTCATGATCCTAGAGGTCTTTTCCAACCTTAATGATTCTATGATATATTGTGACTGGACTACTACCATGGAATTTTATTTCAGAAAATTAGAATCAAACACACATGAACAACATCTTTTAAGTACTTTTTTCTAATTTTGTCATGAATGTTGAAAACATTTGGTGTCACTTCAGAAGATTTTTATTTTTATATATCCTGATAATGCAAGGGAGGCTATCGAACTCTCTCCTTCAAGCAACAGTATCTGCCAACCTTCCTTTAATTATCAGGTCCTTAAAGCTTAGGTACTTGCTGATACAGTAAGAAAAAGGGAAGGAGGAAGAAAAAGAAAAAGTGAAGAACCCAAAAAGATCATTCGTATTATTACTGGTTCCTTTAGAGTAGCACCGGAATCCACCATCCAGTTACTTCCACCTTCTGCCTTTAGGGAACATAGAGCAAAGAGGATCGTGAAACCACATGCAGGCTGAACATGAGAGAGCATCAGAGGGGAGACACTGAAAAAAGTAGTAAGACTTTCACTTACTTAGCCAGCTACTTCAAATCTGCAGAAAGCATCACTTCTTGAAATCAAAAGAACAGTGGCCAAATACAGTCTTATTAATTGCTAAGCTTAGTTTCCCATTAATTGTTCGGATTTAGTGATAATGACAAACACAAATAAATGTTAATGCAAACGGAGTGTATGTTTTTAATATCCCCTCAGGCATTTGTATTGGGTTTACGTGGCAAGGTTTTGGTAGCAAGGTGGCTGCAGGGTGGCCTCTGTGAGAAGAGACCAGGAGCTGCCCCCATGTCAGACAGAACCAGTTCCAGGCAGCTCCGAAACAGATCCTCTGCTGGCCAAAGCTGGGCCAGTCAGTGATGCCGGTGGCACCTCTGTGATAACATATTTAAGAAAAGGTAAAAAACACTGCAAAGCAGCTGAGAGAGAGACAAGTGAGAAAAATGTGAGAGAAACAACCCTACATAGACACCAAAGTCAGAGGAGAAGGAGGAAGGGGTGTTCCAGGCGCTGGAGCAGAGATTCCCCTGCAGCCCATGGAGAAGACCATGATGACACATGGTCTTCATGTGTCCCCTGCAGCTGATGGAGGACCATGGTGGAGCACCCCATGCTGCAGCAGGTGGATATGCTCTGAAAGAAGGTGCAGCCCATGGAGATCCCATGCCAGAGCAGGCTCCTGGCAAGAGATGCAGCCTATGGAAAGGAGTCCATGCAGGAGCAGGTTTTCCAACAGGAACTATGGCCCATGGAAGACCCACACGGGAGCAGTCTGTTCCTGCAGGACTGTACCCCATTGGGAAGGACCGATGCTGGAGCAGTTCTTGAAGAACTGCAGCCCATGGGAAGGACCCATGTTGGTGCAGTTTGTGAAGGACTGTATCCTGTGGGTAGGACCCCACACTGGAGCAGGGGAAGATTGTGATGGAGGAATGAGTGGCAGAGACAAAGTGTTATGAACTGACTGTAACTCCCATTCCCTGTCCACCTGTGCTGCTTGGGAGGAGGTAGAAAAGTTGGGAATGAAGGAGTGAAGTTGAGCCTGGGAAGAAGGGAGGGGTGGGGGGAAGGTGGTTTTAGTTTAGGTTTTGTTTCTCACTATCCTACTCTATTTCTAATTGGCTATAAATTATATTAATATTCCCCAAGTTGACTCTGTTTTGCCCATGACGGTAACTGGTGAGCAACCTCCCAGTCCTTATCTCAACCCATAAGCTTTGGTTTTGGTTTTTTTCCTCCTTACTTTCTCCTGTTGTTCTGCTGAGGATGGAGAAGGAGAGAGAGGCTTGGTGGGCACCTAGCAGATAGTCAAGGTTAACCCACCACAGCATACTACTTCATTTTTAAAATCACACAGTTTTTATGAAGTCCTAGCATAGCCTGCTGGGCCAGATAAACCTATGTATTCATTCATTGCATTTAGGAGTACAATACTATAGCATATTGTCCATATAACCACTATCAAAACTTTTATTAGTTTCCTAGTGTTTTTAAAGAATTTCAACTTGTAAGCATCTTCCTGAAGCTCTGGACTAATATTCACTGGAGCTAATCAATATCCACTTTCATGCCTGCAGAACAAGTGTTCCATCAATGCTAAGTTTAATCACCTCTTCACTGAAGCTGGATTATAAGGGAAACAAGTTTAAGGAACAGAAAGGTTGAAAACAACTTTCCTCTGATACATTTCTGATGGTTAAATAAATTTTACAAATCTAACTCAGTTGCCTTTGTTAAGGTGATACACATCTCATTTTCAGTAAAGAAAACAGAGATCTTTCTTCAACTTGTTTATAAACAACCAAAATACCTGCAATCTCCTATAGATTTACACAAGTTTTATACTGGTACCAGTCATCACAAGCAACTGTGCAGACATTTCACATTACATTACTAAAGCTGTAACCACTAAGTTACTATTTGTAAAGGACCACCATTTCTGCAATTTAAAACTAGTATGTTAATAGATGCCTTATTCTCTTGTTCAACCTACTGGAAGATGCTTCCAAATCTACAGTTACTTGCTTTTGCTTAGAAGGTCTAAGTAAAATTAACAGATATGTGGAAAACAACTACGAAACTCATTGATCTATGGACTGTAGTAAAATTACTGAGAAGCAAGTAGTTTTCACCTTTATTTAAATAATGCTATCTGCAGGAGCTGAAAGCAGGCACTTCTAATAACCAGAAGGATGTAACATTAAGAAGTGCAATAAAAATCCTCTTCCCATCCTTCCACTCACAAACACTAGAAGGCTATATCTGTATATAATACACAATACATTCATGGCAACCTGAAGACTATGAGGAGGGGAGAATCAGAAGCTCACTCTTCCTTTTCAGTCTCTAGAGCTGAAAAGTAAAGCATAATGATAATACAGAGCCCTTTTAGAAGCATCTGGACAATACAGCACACAGAAATCCTATGCTCCTCCTGAAAGCTGAGCAGGGCACAGAGGCTTGGCTTTTCACTCAATTCTGCATGCTAACTTTGGCATTGGGACTTCCCCCCACTCCAAATCTGTTCCTGGTAGATACTGGCTGAAATGCCTCCATCTGGTGATTTTTTCTGACTTTCAACAAAGAGTTAACAGACAAACGCATTCACAGTTACTCTAGAAAGCTCCGTGCACTGCACAAAATGAAAAGTCGATTTTTTAAAAGAGCGATGATCATGAGAAACAAACAACAGATTATTCCAGAATAGACTTCTAAAGGACAAGCTCAAAGAAACTGGACAGGCCAAAATAGCGTTGGAATTTATGTTACTATACCAGTAACAAGATGTGCAAATCGCATAATTGCTCCGTTTTGTTACTTACACAATAATAACTAGAAATTTTCTTTAAGATACCCCTGATCAAAAATAATGCAGGAATATGAAAGTTTTGTAAACATGGCACACTGTCCAGTATAACTATTCTCTGTTTTTTATGAAAGACCCAGATAAATCAATGCAGGCTGCAAATATATTTTTTTTATAATATCAAGTACCTCAGACAATCAAATTTTATAGAATTACTCTGTTTCAGTTTAAACCAAGACTGAACTTGTTAACAGAGGACACAGCCCCAGTACGTAAAGCTTTGAACAGACAGTATAAAATTTCATCTGTGATTGACGTTGTATCAAATACCACAAAAACACCCTCCTAAATAAAACTGCATATCTTCCCCTTCTCTTTAAGAAGAAGAGGTATGATGTAGAAATAACTGCATGATTTCTCCAGGCTATGAGAAGAACAAGACCTTTTTGGTAAGAAAAGTTATTTGATTTCTGTAGTAACACAAACAGATTAAAGCAAGCAATTTATGCATTTATGCTTAAAACTGAATTATTATTATTATTATTAGAAGTAGAATCATAATCACAGAAAATTTATTAAACTAATGGCTGTAGGAAGCAAGTTGAAATTATACTTTAAGTTTTTCTTCTATCAATTTATTTTCCTATTTAACAGAGTAGCATCTCTTGAAAAAATACACCACCTTACTAGGTAATTGATTGGCTGGAGGGCTGGGAGACTGACTCACTCGGTGGGGAAATTTAAAAAGAACAACCATTGCTGAAGAACAATGACTGAAAAACTATTTTTGCCCAAATTTTTTGCCTTTCGTCTTTCACTGCTGCAGGTCCATTTATTATATACTCGCTGTATTTCCTATTATTTTCCACATAATTTTAAGCTGAAGTGCTCTGATATACTACTGTATCACAGACTCAGGGGAAGTATAACAATTTATGTAATATTCCCTGTTGCTAAAGTTATGGAGCTCACCAAGTATCAATCATACTTTGGATCAACACTGCCAAAATTTTAAAGAACAGATTTTTCATTTCATAAGCACAAGTCAAATCAGATGCGATCGCCACAAACCTACTACTATGAACTAGCAATTTCCATGTGTAACAGATTATAGGTTCGATTATCTTGAGGCTGCTACGATGTTGCTAACGAGGAGGAAAGAGGAAAAACACATTCACCTTCACACTGAACTTCACATTTCTCTGTTACACTGACATATGCCTTCTCTGACTTTTGCAACAATTTTTGTACTTGACAATAAAACCTCGAAGCACCAACTAGCACAGAAAGAAAAGGGAGCGGCTTGTCTACTGACAAATACAGGCCAACATAATGCCTTCAATGCCCCCCATCACTGCACTGCCTATCGTCCTGTGGGTCAAGTTTGGATCTCCGTCACATTCTGAGCCTCCTCTAGGAGAGCTCAAGAATACCCACGACAAAATCTTCTGTCAACAGTGAAACACTGAAGGATCACAGTAGAATTAGTCCATCTTCACTACGTGACTTTCTGGACGATTACTCTTCCACATGCTTCCAAGCAATCACAAGCCCATCTTTGCCACAAAATCCAAGACTACTGGTTTTCAATATAAATTGGACTTAATAGCTTTGGAATTATTAGAAGCAAAATCACCAGTATCCAAATAACCAATAGTTATATCCACCTACCTATTCCTACTCTTGCAGAGAAGAAAAAAATCAGCTTTATATACAGATCCTGTGCAGGATTTTATGTAGCTCAGGCACCACGAGGGTGGGGTGGGTTCGCTGACAGATCTATTAGCAGGACACTGGCATCACTAAATCCAGAATCCCCTCACGCTGGACCTCTTCTCTACAATAATCCCACTCTATGGTCTCTGAACCAATTCCAAAGGCTGGAGCCTGTACATCGCCTGGCTGATGACCTCCATTCCCCACTTGTTTAAAATTTAAACATGCTCATGCTGTGACCCACAGTCAACACTCGCAACACAATTCCATTCTTTCATTCTCCCCCCCTCTCCCCCCCCATTAGAGCTCTCTGTTGTCACGATGCTGGGATAAATTGCCAACAGTCGGGGTATTGCTGTGTGGTGGTCAGAATCCATCAGGCTGACCAAGAGCGCCTCATTCTTTCCCTTCACTCACCATCTGTCTGTATCCATCTCCTATTATCTCTAGCTGTCCTTACGGACTGTGCGCTGTCTAGGGCAATAACCATCTTTTTTCGTTCTCTATTTGTACAAAACAGCATGGAGTCCTCTGCAGTTTTTATTAAAACAATAAAAGTGTAGCTGTTCAATACAGATTTTATAAACTTTGGTTCATATGAAGAACACAAAAAGAGGCCAGAAAAAGAAAAAAAAAAAAAAAGAAAAACATATTACATCCACTTCTTCCTATCCAGTTCTGCCTTCCAGGACTCCTCTCCCCTCTTCCAGAAAAATCAATTTCCCAGTTTTCAAAAAAGCATAAATTTAAATATATGTATGGCAGATTATAACCATAAGAAAATATTTCTATATATTTCTCTTAAAGAATGTAAGCCACGCCAATTCAACATAGGAAAAGTTATTACATAATAAAATGCATCTACATAATTTCAATGTAATTTTCATGTTTTGTAAATGACCAAAAATACACAAAGTCTTCTCTCTAAAGAACAGCTGGTCATTCAACAATTTGAAAGAAACAGAGGTTTTTTTACAGGGACATTTTGAGTATTCTCTCCCGTTTTCACTGACAGAATAATCTCGCCACAGATCTCATCCTTACTTGCCCTCAGGAGACATACAAGCACTGTCCACTTAGGGGACTGAAAGCAAAAATAAAACTGGGACCCTTTGTACTTCTCTCAACATTGACACCACAAGCCCATGCCCCCCTCCTTTCTTTCCCGTGCACTCAGACCCTTCTTAGGAATCACCCACAACTAATGGGGTTTTTTTTCCTGTTTGTTTTGGTGGAGCACTTTCGTTTGGCCCTAAATCACTATCAAAGTAAACCGATTGTATTTTGCTTCTCTTCCTAGCAAAAAGAGGAGGAAAGGAAAAAAAAGAAAGTCCTAACACCAACCTGGCTTCAGAGCGGTCACCACAAAACCACACGCTGCGGTACCAACTTGCGCTTGAGCTCCTTCTCCCTAATTCTGTATCATTTCTAGTACATCATGCTCTCATCCTGCACCTACCACTTGGTAGCTGCCCATCCTATCGAATATGGCTTCAGAAGGGAAATATAAACTGACAGGCATATCCCAATTAAAACATATTTCATTGTGCCCTGAATTAACAAGCACAAATACTGTGTTTACAGGAGTCAGGTATCTCCTCGGTTTATCACATCATCTCAGTGCTGCCAGCGAAGGAGAAGGGAAGGTGGGAAGGGAATGAAAAGGAGCGACAGAGACACAATCCGAAATGAATATTCAGTACGCTCACAAAGTGGAAGGAATTTAATTTAGAAATCAATTAAATATTTAAATGCCTCGTCACGCCGAGATAGTTCATTCTGGAGGTGAACCGGCTCTCCTCCTCCCCGGGCTGCAGCAGCCGGTGCCACCCGCCTGTCACCCTCCCACCGCCAAGCGGACGGGGTGGCGCGACCCCGCTCCCCTCACCCGCCCCGCG
>VZTV01080970.1:14325-28128 GCA_013400875.1 Anhinga rufa
CCCGCGCCCCGGCCTTTAAGGGCCCCCGCGGGGGGGACGCGGAGGCGGCGCCGAGCAGTTGCCCTGGGGGCTCCCCCGGCCCCAGAGCTGGCCCCAAGGGCCAAACACTAACGCGTGTCTTCGTCTTAGGAGGTCTTGGCTTTTTTTTTTTTTCATCGTTTTGCGTTAATTTACTCGACGGCAGCTTGCTAGCGGCGCCCGTCCCAGAGCACCGGGCCAACGCCGCAGCCACTGGCATCAGTGGAAGCTTTGTCTTTGAGCGCAGCGTGAGCTAGAGCCAGACCCTCGTGCTTTTAATGTAGCTGCAGCTCAGCTCTTCTGGTCAGCAGAGGAAGAACAAAATGTTTCTTTTGTGCGGATTCTGTCTGAAAAGCTGCTATTGTACAGGGGCGAGAGGAAGGGTAAATCCTCAGCTGCCAAGTAGTCAGCTTTGCAACTTAACAGAGAAAAGATTATAATGAAGGGTCAGCAGAAACAGAGGAAGGACGGCCTCATGGCTGAAGCACACGCTGAAGCCATGAGTTAGGAGGCCTGTTCGGTCAGTTCCTGGCTGCAACACTGACTTCCTTTATGTCCCAGGGCAGTCACTCGGTATCTCTACAATTGTGATGAAAATGCCCACCCTTGGAGGCATGTGGAAGGCTTTCCCACTGAATTCCTTCACCTGAACCTAAAAAAGTAGCCTTTGTCCCACAAAAAAAAAAAAAAAAAAGTGATCAGCCCTCTCAGCAGAAGTGTTCCAGCTTTCTCTGAGGGAGCTCATGAGTCTCTTTGAAATGAATTGCAGCTGTGATTACTCACCTCACGTTCCCATGAGGCTCTACGGAGCTCCTGCTGCCTCTGTAGTGCAGCCCTGGGCTGTGTGACATCCCTTACGTACCCTGCAGCCTGAGATTTTCCCAGCCTTCAGGTTACAGACGCTTCTGTGGTAGTCACCAGCTAGAGGAGATCCTGTGCTGCAGGCCCTGTACACCAACCTGGTACTACAGGAACAGTTGCTCTCATGCCTTGAAAGCTGTTGCAAAGGCATTCAGCTAGATATGCTGGGCCTCCAGGTGACTTCTAGAATTACAAACAGATTGCAAACACCTGATGGGGTCAGGCAACAAATGTAGTCTTTGGGCTGGTCCTTTTTAAGTTTCTTCCCTTAAAAGAAAAAGATGATAGAGATCCCTGCCCTGAGGGATGTCTGCCCAGAGACATTTCCCCTTAGCTTGCTTAGTTCTCCCATGTGAAGGATGAGTCAGGCTCAGTGTTCATTATACTGCTTTAAAAACCCTTGTGTGCAAAGCATTTTCTCCCATTTTTAAATGTGGGCTAAAATTCACAACTTCAGCTACTTGGTTGTGTGTTTTAATTTTTCTACAGGCAGTTAAAGTGCCAAGGGAAATTCATATTTTACAGCTGTAGTAGTCTTAATCTCACAAAAAGGCTTAAGAATCACAAAACACCCTGCTAGAGACACCCCACCACGATGTGTGAGGGGATAAGAGGGTGCCTGTTGAAGAGCACCCACATGCTGTCACCCAGCAGCCATGCTCCATTGCAGGGCAGTGCTAGCATGGTGTCCAGCCACCTGCAGCTCTCCACAACAGATACTGGCACTTACTGACCTAAAATGACAAGGACTGAAGAAGTGAGTGTCATGCAGCCTCGCTCTTGGTGCCCTCTGCCCCCAAAGTTTATAAACCATGAGTTAGTTATACATCCAAAAATACTGATTTTGCTGTAGTTAAAGAATAAAACCTGGTTGTTAGCCCCATGCTGATTGTTAATGTGTCTTTTGAGAGAGCTGATCTGAGCCTTTGCTGCAAGGGTTCTGGGAAGAAAAGCCAACCAAATCAACTCACAAAGGGCTGCTGTACAGTGTGGAGCTCCAAGCCTTGTTCCACACCTCCAGGAATAAGCTGTGGCCAGGCTTGCACCTCACCCTAGGGCCTGCAGCTGATGAATAGCACCTTCACACTTTGGCAGTGGGCCCCACGCTCCCTCCTCCACGGTAGCTTCAGCTTGGACTCTGCTCATGTCACATCTGCTGCTCCTGCTGCAGCTCCAGGGGTTGCTCACACCCACGCTCCCAGGACTCTTCACGTTCGTGCCAGGCTGGAGGCAGGCTGAGGCTTTCCTTCTCTCTTCATTCATTTGCTTTTCAGGTGCGAACTCAAGCTGTCATTTGGCAGCTCCCCAGGAAACCTGCACGATTTTTCTCTTGGCAAAAGGAGAAAGCTGTCAAGATGTAAAGAGGAAGGTTCTCCAAAGATGCTGGTAGGAGTTTTAACTTGGATTAGCAGCACCAGACTGTAGGGAGGGGGAACTGTTAATTGTGTCATCTCTCTGTGCTTTTGGGTGCCATCAGGGCCTGCTTTCAGTGGAAACCTGCAAGAGCCCTTCTGCTCTTAGATCAGCACTCAGCATCAGCAAACCTTCTTACAGGGCACTCCCACCTGTGTGTCAGGCACCTCTTGACCTCTCAGCAGCCCTGCGGGTGATTTTTAGGGTGTAAGAAGCAGCATTATCTCAAATATATGCACGCAGCTGTTCACCAGAGTAGCTGGACTAACCTGTCTGCATAATTAGGTGCTCATTATCACAGCATGTTTACATTTTAATAGGGTACTCTTTTGTGGATTTAAATTTAAATATGAAGAGCCCTCCTGTCAGATTAATGCCCATCCTATAATCCTCTGTACACATACCAAAAATAATAAGAAATAGTGTTTAAATTAGACCAACTGAATGCAACTACCACTTCCCTAAATTTACATAAATGACTTCCCATCTGCCAAGTGATGTGCTAAACTAATTTTAAGTTTTTATGCTCCCTTAGCCCTAATTACAGCATTACACACTTTAACTTTTCCAACTTTTTTTTAATCCTTTTGTGCAAGATTTTCCCTTAGATCAGTATCTTCAAGACTGGGAAGCAAATATATTTTCCACCTAAACATGCTGTTCAAAGAGTCACCAGAAAATAGAAAGTCAAGCATCTAGCTGGAGACTCCAAATCGGAGGTCGAGATCCAAAAGCACATGGAGACCACAGTTCTTCCAAGTTCTCTTGTATGCATTAGGTTTTTACCTCTGCCAATCACCCAAGGGAGTTCCCTGCTCACAAAAACTTGCACGGACAAGCAGATCCGTCATGTGCAGTCTTGCAGCTGGGCACCCTGCGTGCATGTCCCACGTACCATAGTTTGAATTACCAATTCTTAAGTAGAGGAAAAATAATAACAGGGTAGCTCAAAGGCCACCAATTTTTGGCACCACAGTAAGAAATCACAATGAAAAGCCTCTTCCATTTTCTTTGTTATATGGAAAGTTTTCCATACAGCACAATCACCACACATGTGAGTAGACAGATGACCAGGTCAGATCTCTGACAGATTCTGCTGCAAGTTTTCAGTTCACTTGTGTAAATAACTCTGCTCTAGTTTGAGGAGGTTCCCATTTCTGAGCATTTTCCCTTATTTTTTTTTTCCACATTTTGTAAACAGTAGAAAGAAAAGCAGAAAACCCCTGTGGTTGCTGCATCACATGGATCTGAGCAGATTTGCAGCTGGATAAATGACAAAGGACTCTGACACCAAACATATGGTCATGTGTACTGATCATATACATAGGCCCATGCCCTTTAGCCGGCAGGTAACATTTACTGAAGGGGTGGGAGAGGGAGGGAAAACTGGAGGATTGAAGAAAATAGTCTGTAACTGAAGTATGTTCCTTCACTCCCTGAACAAAGTCATGCCATCCTGCTCACTTGACATAGTGTCTGGATCTGCCTCTAGCTGGATGACAGGTCTTTCCCAGTCTCATAATCCAAAGCACCTGAAGCAAACAGCAGTTTACTTAACTCCCACGGCTATTCCAGAATGCCAGGGGTGGCCTCCTGGCACAGAATGCAACTCATACACGTCCAAAGCTGCAGCAAATGGTGTCAGGATCCCGAGGTGTCTTAAACACTCAACCTCCCATCCTCACAGTAAAACAGAATGAAAAACCCACACACCCTGCAGCTGCACATTCTCCTCCTGCTTCTTGGGGCATTCAGCAACTTGCTGGACAATCAAGATTGTAACCACAGATAACCGCCCTGCTTATGAGAAACTGCATCTGGGTAAAGCGCTTGCTGCACAAAGGGTAGGAGAAGTGACCATTGGGGTAGTTGACTTCTCATGGAAGGGTTTGCACTAACATTGCTATTTCAGAACCACCTCAGACAGCGGCAGTGCTTGATTGACACCTGATACCTCCCAACACCTCCAGTGAGGGACAGGACACATTGCAGACATTCAGATTGTCTGTTCTAGGACATGTCTCATTTTAAATACCAAGCGTTTTTTCTAGGAATTCAAGTTTTCTCTTGAACTTTATTTCAACACAGCATTGTGTGAGAAAGACAGAGCCAGTACAAGGGGAGAAACTCTCCAAGGAAGGAAGAGGTCAAGCTAAATAGGAAAAATAATGATCTCTTTCTAACATTTCAGACTTTAAAAGAAAACAGGCAACAAATAGTCTCAAAGAAAAGCCAGCACAAAGCATAGTTGCTCATCAGTTTCCCTCCAAGGGTTCAAACTACAAAGCACGGGGGGGGGGGGGGGGGGGNAATGCTCCACTACAGCACATGGGAAAATTCATCCTCTCTCAAGTATTGATTGCGGCTCACGACAGATTGGAGCAGATGTTATTGGCCTACTTATGCTTTTTTCACATTTGCAAATTTGCTCTGCAGCTACAATGGTTAGAACTATTCTCAGAGGTCTTTGTTTCTTCCTGTATGTAATTAAAGTTCAGATTTTTAGGTACTCGCATTAACTCCAGGAACTTGCACCCTGGAGCTTTTTTAATCCTGTCCTGTTTGTAATCATGCTTTTACCACATAAACCACTTTAAAAAGTTTTTTATGCCTTGCATATTCTTAGGAGCCACCAAACAAATGTGTGTTGTTCCTGGAATTAGCATAACTCCCTTGCATGGGAAGGATAATAAATCACATCTGTGAAGTCATCTTTCCTCCTTCCATCACACATCTGGTCAAGTAATCCCCTTTCATGAGTCTGTGAAGGCCGCTCCTCTTCACACAGCGTTCGTTCGGTATCACAGTTTGCATCTCTCTCCTAACTGCTCTGTCCTTGTGCTTGGCTAACACATGGGAGCATTTCAGCCCTTTCTCCCACCCACAACTATTTTTGACAGTATGGTAACAGCACAAATCTCAATGATGCAGTACTGCCTAACAGGAGATGGTGACTGATGGCTCCCTATCAGTCGCAGCAGCTTCACCCACCTCAGTCTGAATCTGGTTTGACATATTTATGTGCAGAAGGCAGCCAGGCCTCCCCGCACTGTCTCCTCTGAGAGGGAGCTTAAAGGACTCATTTATTTCAAAGGCAAAGGCATCTCTGAACTATATGAGTGAGCTTTTAGCAGGAAAGAGTTAGAGCCTAAGCTGTACCCATCCTGCTACAAACTAGTCAAAGCCACAACCTCTGCACCCTGGAATATAAGCCAGGACCCAAATGACCAACTATCATGTGTCAGCACACAAGGTTTGATCCGTCTCATACAGGTATAAGGATTTTTTTCCCATCTTTGTCTCTTTAGGACTGAGCTTTTCAGGGAACACAATGGACTGAGGTGTTCACACCCCTGAATTCAAATGGGGAAGGGTATTTAACCTATTTTGCAGATGCCAACCATAGCTAACAAGCTTCTGGTGGGTTGGGGCTGAGCTGGGTGTGCAACTGGGGTGTACACCAGCTTGTGGCATTGGTTTCAAGAGCCCCTATCGGACTACTGCTTCCCCAGCTAGGGAAGGGGATTGCTGTGAGAGACATCCCTAGCATGGGGCCAGAGGTGAATGCCTGGAAGACCACAGGTTGGTCACCCTTCACCTAATGGAGTCTGGGGTTGAGCCATTACTGAAGGATAAATAAAGCTGAGCCCTGCTGTTCAGAGTAATCATACAAGCCTGCGCAGAGCCCTGGCCTCACAGAGATTTATTTGAATCAGGAACACCAAGGCAATTCATCCTCTCTAAACAGACTCATTCCTTGCTCTGTGTGCTCACTACCCATGGGGCCCAGCTATGCATTAGTTCCCCTCCTCCCCTCTCTGTGCTTTTCTGCAGCATGTATTCGCTAAATACGATCTGACAGCTCACTTTCTCAGGTCCACAGCCTCAACACCCATGCATTGCTTCTCTGCGCCAGAAGCTCTACTTTACAAGTGAAGCCATAGTCTCCCTCCCAGCTCATCTTGCATGAGGAATGAGCACATCCTTGTGTCGTCTCCCTTTTCACACCTATCTCTGTTGTCAGAAGGGGCTTGCACAGCCATTTGTGGTAGCACATCCCTCAAAAATCTAGCAGCCTCAGAGCCACACAACCAAGAGTTAAATCTTCTGGTTGTTTTGCAAATGCCAGCTAGGCCTCAGCTCTAATCAGTTTGTCCACTTCCACTAGTTCCAGTTTTGGCTTAATTCTAAGTCTCTTTGAAGCCACCATACATGTCTAATTTCATTGCATAAGGGGCTTTCACATCTAAGTGGTATCGTACTACTCTTCCGTAACTTTCAGCCTCACCAACTTCAAAAAGTGCCATATTCCTCCAGTGTGCACTCACTGAAATGTCATTGAAAGCTGCCTTCTAGTTGTATTACCTGACCTATTGCACACCAAATCTCAAGGGCCTATTATTTATTCCAGAAAAATCTGGTCCTAGTCAGTATATGTGACACCTCCAACCAAAGGGCTCATTTAGCCACTTCCAAGCTGTTCTCCTTGATTCAGGAATCCAGAGTTCATTAGAGTACTGAATGGTGTTTAAGTACATACATCGCTAGGATAAAGAGATTATTTCAGGGCACAGACTGGCTATCATCTCTAATACTTAGGAAGACGAGCAGAGGAGCAAACATATACAGCTGGTGTACTTTTGTTCCTCTACTGCCAATCTGATGTTTCAAGCTGTTTTTATACAAAGGAAAAGCAGAATGGAGAAATCACTATCTTAAAAAAATGGCTGGGAGCTCAGTGAATTCAGCAGCTCTTAGGATAAAATACCCGCAGTAGCCTTCCCCCTCCCCTGCCTCCTCAGGAACCAGCAGTATTTCTCACAGTTTTCCATTAACTACGTTTATTATCCGAATGTCTGCCCACATGAGTAATTGAGTGAGTCACATCAGCAAAAGACTTTGTGGAGTTTTATGAGGAGGCTGCACTGTAAAATTTTTTTAAATCACAGTTTAATTTACAGAGTGGGGATTTTTAGCTGTGGTGACGATTTCAAGACCAGTGCTGCAGTAGTGGGAGAAAGAAACACAGAGGTGATAAGGATTTCCAGTTCTTGAGGGTAATTGAGAAAATGTGATGGCTCAGCTCAGTTTACCACACTGGAACAGTACAGCTATAAAATATATAAAGGTTAATGCAGGATGTATGTTTGCAGTATTTTTACCTTTACTATGTAAAAGTCATCATCAAGCTTCCTCAAGCACAAAAGAGGTTCACTATGAACTATGGTGTATATATAGCAACAGGCCCTACCTAGTTATCACTGCTGGGATATGAAACCAGAGGCCTGCTCCAGCAAACCCTTTATATCATTTCCTTTTTCTTTGCATTATGGCAATACTAGACTTACAAAGACATCTAGGCATTTAAATAATCAAATAGGTGCTTAATGCAATATTCAAAGTCCTAACACCTAAACAGCTTCAAAAATTTGGTTTCTAATGACTGAAAGCTAAAACTGAGATTTAAGTGCAACTGTGCTGGGCCAATATATGAAAGTCAGTGGTATTCAATGCAATCACACAGCATAAATAATAGTCACAGTCATACAAAGGTTTGCAGGCCCAGGCCCACGCTTGAGGTTAATTTAGAGCAGCCTGTTAGCAAGCAATCAATTTGCTCCTTCCTTTTACAAAAACAATACCATTAAATCAAGGCGCAAGCTCCGGCAAATTTCATATGAATTCTGCACAGCAGAACGACTAAGTGCTTCACACATCCTCTCTGTTCCCAAATATCTTGCTCACCAATGAATGTGGGGCGGCTGCAACCATTGGTCCCGTTGGTTTTCCATCATATGTGATGGTGTATTCTTACAGGCATCCCTGCCAGCTCCCATTAACTCATATGGCTCACTCCTCTCCTCTCAAGGCACCTTTCCCCCATTCAGGCTCCTGGAAGAGTTTGCAAAAGCAGGACAGCCACCTCACAGAGACAGGGCCTGTTCAGAAATTAATCTGCCACACAGTGTGCAACCTCCTTTCTCTCCAAGCAGGACAGTGGCAGGTGGTAGCCAAGTTGCCAGAAGGCAGGGCTTTTTGGCCTAGAAACCATATTTGTGGAAGCTTAGAGCTCTGTGAGAACGCTCATACATGTTGCAAGGTAGCAGGCAGCAGTTCTTCACTCCCCCACACAGCAGCAATCCAGTTATTGCTGTTGAACACCCATAGTGCCCCAAACCCCATCATTGTACAAGGCTGACTTAAAAGCACCCAAGGATGGAGTAGGAGTTAGCTTGTGACATATTGGATAGTGAAGGCGGCTGAGCAGGGATTGAAGTTGCTGCATTTCTGTTTATTTAGGTATTGCAGAGTTCCTGCATCTCCTGGGGTTCAGCTCTAAGGCAAATGCATGGAGCTAGAGCATCAGTGTGCAGCACAAAATACCAGCTGTCTTAAAGGAAGGGATGGAATAAACATGATATATACAATCAATAACTCACAGCTAACAAGCCCTGCATGAGCAAGTCAGTTGCTTTTCAGTCCAAGAAACTACAAAGCCAGAGTATGCATTTTCATGCTAGTGCTGACGTCAGGGCACGATTATTCCCAGAATTAAAAAGCATATATCTGACAACGGTGAATTCCAATAGAGGATCCAACAGTGACATGAAAAGTGCACGTTTTTTCCATGCTGGTGGCAGGCTTTATCAATGAAGATGTAGGGAAGTTGACAAGGGTAATAAAGTCGCCTTAGCTAAATCTGAGCCTTCCTTATTCTGTATCAGGGTCTTGGCCAATATGAAACAATGCTACCAAGTGCCAATTGCCACACTTTGACAATATGAACTTCGCTTTTTCAGACACCCTTATTTGCTTCCCCTCCCTCACCCCAAAAGATAAATGACCAAATACGACATTGTTTTTCTCTTACTGTTCCAATAGATTTTTGTTCCTTTCCTGGATTCATGGCCTAGGGAAAGTTAGTCAGGGCAAGAGCCTCAATGGGTGAACAGCACCTTCTCTTTTACATATGACTATTCATTCCCTCTTGGCCTCCCCTCCCCGAGGCTTCTGAACACAAAGTACTTGTAGGAATCATTTAGTCTATTGCTGAAACACAGCCCCTGAGCCAGCAGATACACAGCACTGCTGGAACATCTCATTCCATCAGTTAAATTAAAGAACTGATGGCTAGGCCCAGCAAGCTCCCTTTTAAAGAGGATACCCAGGGCCTTCTGCCGTGAAGCTCTGAAGGGTAAGATGATCGCTTTACCCTTGCTGCAGTGTCTGAGTCATTACTGAGTTGGAAGCGACTGTTAAAAAAAAAAAAAAAAAGCCTTTTTTGGTGAGGCTAGAAAGTTGGCAGCCAAGCAGGCACAGCATTGGATGTCTCGCTGCCAGGCTTGTGACAGAGCTGACCTGCCTGGATGCCAGCAGGGAGGTGGGAGCAGAGCGTGCCAGTGCCCGTGAGTTGCTCAGCCCTGCAGAGACTGGAGCAGAGAAGTTTCAGAGAGGTGCAGAGGTGGCGCCAGCACTGTTATCCCCATATAAAAAGAAAACATTTCCTGCCTAATAGTGTCACTGGAGCATCACTTGCCCACCATGTTTCACTGTCATTGAGGTAACCAAGACACCAGGGACACATTTTACCTGGTTCCTGTGCCCTTTCAGTTCTGCATCCTCTCCTCTTTGGCCAAGACAAAAGGCCTCAGCTACCTTATCACCACTACTATCACTTATCTGTCTGTCAATTATAATTAAGATTTCACTCCAAGTTACACTGTTTTTAATGTAGAATCCTGCAAGATTTGTCATTGTGACTTTTTACTGGCCTAGCATCAATCTATTTAAACTATTTTTCCCATTAAAGAGATGATGAGGTGCTTGCGCCAGAGATGTTGGTGCAGATACAGAACTATGACTGATGTTTTTTTGCCTCCTGGAAGCAAGGCTTTTCTTTACAGGAGCATTAACATCTGAGCAATTGCATGTACTTCATTTATCTTGGGTTCAGGTTCCTCTGTAAAAGAACTAGGAATGACCTGAAAAGTAGGGGAAAAAATTCTTTCCACTCCAGCCCTCCCCCAAATCTTTTCATGGGAAACACAACTGTGTTTTGAATGCTAAAATTCACACAGATTTAAAAATACTTATCTTCAAGGAATGTTGCCATGGAAACCCTTATCTTCTCTCCTTCCCCACCCTCCATATGTGAAGAACATTTTCTTCATCTTTTTTTTTTTCCTGCATGTGGTAGTTCCTCTTCCCCGTCTGCTACTGCCAAAAACCTGGCATCGAATCGTAAGAGATGTCAAACAGGCCTTTTGTTTAGTTGAAAAGTGATTGCTAAAAAACAGTCCTGAGCTCAGCTAGAGAGAGATGCCAAGATGGGTACATACTCTCAGCTCCAGAGAAAGATGCCTGTAATATTTTCCAGCAATTCCTGCTTTAGACAAGTGGACAGAAGCAGCAAGAGCTGCCACAGTAATTACAACAGTTCCACTTCCTGGTGGCGTAACCTACAAATGATGATTTTCCTTCTCATTAGAAGCCTTTTTTCCCCTTCTCTGTAACTCCTGAGAAAAGGGGTAGTGGGTGAAGTCCTGTATGCTCAAAGGACTTTCATGAAGGTACTGCTCTACCCCATTCCTCTTGCCCCACAGCTACAAGAGGATCCCAAGCACAGAAAGGAAACCAATAAATTGTAGACTTCACTCTGTTGACCAGGATATATCTATATCCAAGGGTCAATGTCAGGGAGCCCCTTCTGTAGCATTAACAGAAACTTTGGAAAGGTCATATGTGGCCCTATTGAAAGGTAAGACTCTACAGATATCTCCTGCTGTCAGTGAGAACCTGTGAACAGTACCCGAGACAGAAAGAGTGAGAAGAAAATGCTACTTACCTGTGAGTTAAGCAGTACCAAAATGTTCATGAACAAACTACGCAGGTGAGATAGATAAATGGTTTTCCCAGTTTGGAGTGCCAGCAGCCCCAGCTTCATATAACTGCACAACTAATGGCAAAGCTGGCACAAGAGCTGCCCAAGGTATTTTAAATCAGCAAACATCCACTCTGCCCAACAACCAACATTTACTTTTGCAGCAAGTAGGACAGAAGTTGCCAAGACTATCCTTTCCATTTAATGATGGAAAATAAAACATACAGCCAACTCTGTGCTGCATGCCACAGCCATTACCAGCAAGTCCTTAAACTGCTGGGAACAGAAGGATATTACTAATTATAATAATGGCTCTATGTGCAGCCCAGGTTAATTAAAATCTAGATGCAACACCATTCATGGATATTTTGGAGGTAGCGGGAGGCTAGCTCAATAAGCTGTCTGCTCTGCTCAAAGTTTTGTTAACAACTGTGTCACCAGTTGCCACCAATACAAGGGGCAAAAGTATAAGGCTTTGTCAGCCAGAAACAGCCATGACATTCAGTTAGCAATGGCCTGACTGCTCCTGGCACCTGTGCTGGCTGCCTGCTTCTCAGAGCAGCAGGTTGTATAGGCACAGAGATATATTTAGCCTCTTGCCTTCCATGAGCTTGTAGCCCTTTGTAGAAGCTTGCTCTACAGTAAGAGTCCAAGGAATGAAATTACAGCTTTTCTGTTTTTTTCTAAACTATCCTGTGGAATTTGTGAAGCAGCTTTCTGGTGTAGAGCAGGAATATGAAGCATAAAAACCAATAATTCCCTATATTATAGGAGCAACCTCCCCCTCTTGGCTTTGTTCCTAGACTAAGGCATTTTTTTCCACAGGTTGCAATGCTTGTCCACATCCCCATGTTACAGCCAGACAGGATCTCTGGGCCTTAGATGTGTCCATAATGCGTGGGTCTGAGCAGGACTGACAATACCCTATTCTCTATTGACTGGACTCCTGAGACTGGCTATCTGCTACAGTGCAGGCGCTGACTCAGGCTTTTCCCCAGGCTGGCATCTAACAATGCTTTGGCTATAATCTTGTGACATGTCTAGCACAGACTCCCTATGCCTAATCATCTTTCTCTTTTTTTCCCCACAAAATTTGTAGGAACATAAGTGTCAAACCCCAGTCCCTGTCAAATGCAGCTGATTTGGCCCAAGGGCTCAGAAATTACTTCTTGTGAAAAGAGAAAGGGGAAAATTGCCAAACATAAGCGGGGAGTGAGGTGCGCTCTATGAACACAAGTCTTCCTTAGGAAACCAGGCCAAACAAGAGCCAGCTGACAGTATATGATGGACAAGGGGTGAGGAGAGACATGGGACAAAACTGATATTTCAAATTTCTGATCAAAATAGATTAAAACTTTTCAAGAAAGGTCTAATCCATGAACATTCCCATACAAAAAAGGGGGTTTGTTACTCAAGAAAAGGATCCACAGCTGGGCTGATGAGTGTTGCACCAAATCTTTATAGTTAGGCTGTTTGAAATGACTGACACACAGAGAGGAATGGAAACTTACAGACTTCAGCAAACAATGTGGCTGTGACCTCAGCGTCTCTGAGCAGTGCATAAGAAACGCTTGAGAGCGCCTTACCCCACCTCCTTTCCCTCCACACTCAACACATTTCCTTAACTGATGAGTCAGGGTGGTTTTGGACTGCAGTTTTGAGCAAACACAAACCTATCATTGGCTTTCTGCAGCACTTTGGGCCACATTCTTCTCTTGTATCAGTCATGGACTCCTGTAGCATGCTCGGTTACTGGCCCAGATTGAGAGCACAGTCTTATGGGATGCAATACCTGTGCAGGCTGACAGAAAATTCGTAATAAATTATATGGAATTATTCCCATTTTTGACTCCTGTAATTGGGGAAGGGGTCTTGCAAGGCAGTTGGCCCATACAGCTCCAGTAAGGCAGAGAAATGCTGTAACAGAAGTCTGGACAATTACACTTGGGAAGCTTTCCTGGTGTCTGAAAGCTTCACTCCTACGACGCGACTACAAGAAAGCAGACCTTTGCCACTCAATTATACGACAGTCAGCTATTCCTTGTCCAGTTCCTAGCAGGGACAGTGCTATCCTACCATTTTTTCCCCCCAAGAAGGAAAAAACTTAGCCTCCATTTTACCTCCTCCGCACACCAGGGATGCTTTAACATAAAATCCTTTGCCACACTGATTTCTCCAGAAGGTTTAGGAAACATCTACACTGCAACCTTTAAGAAAAACAGGCCTTTTTGCATAAGCAGTGAGGCAAAGCCTAACATGAATTGCCATCTGGGGACATGACCAACCTTCAGTTAAATGGAGGTCAGATTAGCAAGAGCTGTCTTGCAGTTCATTATAAAAATCAATGTAAGAGAGGCAGCCAGCTGAACTGCACAATCCTCCTTTTTCTGCCCAGCAGACAAAAAACAGTAGAACAGCATCTCTGTCTCACCTCTCCCCCAACACAAACTGCACTGGGGTGGATCTGAATCTCTACAGCTCCACCAAAAGCAGAGCTGACACATTAAACCCAAGAGCAGAATTTTCTTTGTCTGGTGCCCACAGAGGCTGGCATCAGATGTTAACCCCATAAGAGCTGACAGGACTGCATTCAGGCTGGCACTCGGCAGCAACACAAGAGCCAAAACATT